>VZRJ01007108.1:934749-1114352 GCA_013397565.1 Ptilonorhynchus violaceus
CCACGTGGACGCCACAGCTTGCAGTGCGCTTCGAGCAGATGCTGGCAGGGCCACCGGTATTCTGGTGGTGACGTTCTGTCCGTTTTTCCCCTCTCTTTCTCCCTTTTCTATCCCCTTTTGGCACGGACATTTATTAATAAACAGTTCTCACATATAATATTGCTGCGTGTGTGCTTAATTTTCATCTGAGAAATCTATAAAAAAAAAATTCCTCCCAACTCCCCTTATATCGGGACAAAACATCATGTCTGAACTTGTATGACAGATATTCAATGACAAATCTCCCCATTTACGGTAGTGAAGCATAGCAGGGAACTGTTTCATTTTAAAACTTCTTGAACATAATACTCATAATTCTTCAGAACACTAAGGGAATGCTAGCATGATTTTCATTTGAGCTCAGCCTAGGCAGCCAAACTATTATTTATAATAATGATTTTAAAGCATCTCACAAGATAAGCTGCTGACAGAGAAAAGCTATTAGAAGTCAACTAGTCTTATTTTTTTTGATGAAGCAAAAACATAAGGATCTCTGTTTTCCCTGAGAAGTACTATATGACATGCTGTCGCGGTTATACCTGGAAATATGCCAGGCATCCACGAAAGATTATTCTTAAGGGGAATTAGAATTTATTTTCATGCAGGGAAAATATAGATATTGAAGAAAATGGAAAAAAACTACAAGGCAAAACAGGCTCAAAGCTTAAAACAGTAAAAAAGATTTATTACTAATAGAATTAAAAATAAAAAAGAATAGTGAAGAAACTATTAAGACAAACATTCAGATACTTCTCTCTTCCCAATACCTCCCACTTCCCACTGACCATGCAAGGGAAAACAAACATGGCGTTTTGTGAGTCTTTCTTTATGCTTACGGAAAAGAGTTTCTTCTGCTGTAACCTCACAAACAACAGGAGCAGCTCCTGCCCGAAAAGCTGCTACAGTGTGGAAAACAATTTCTCTCTCACAAAACACTCACAGTCTTCTCACAACTGCTAGTGTGGGTCACAAGAGACACTATGAGGTTGGTCTTTTTAAGGATGAGCAGTCCCAGCTTGGAAGTAGAAAGTTCCTCTCAAATCTCTAAAAGCACTCTAGCTTGAATACTCTTTTCACAGCTGCAAGTAGATTTTTCATCCCCCCAATGCACATCAATGAATATGAATTATAGGGAAATAGTTTGTTGTATTAGCTCTCACCATGGTTTGCAGGAGAAATTCCAGTTCCAGTGTTCAGTGCCTCGGCTTTTCTCTATCACTGACCTTGGCGCCTCCATTTTAGCTCCTTCCTTGTGGTGCCACCATGTTGTCTATACGCAACTGCGCTCTCCCGTTCTCTCTGACTTGGAAGAAGAACTAGCATCTGCTGTTGTACCTGGAGAATTGGTTTTATCTAGATTCCGCTCACCATGTCTCTCGTTGCTGGCTACGTGGTGGTTTTCTGGTCAGTTTGGCGCAAACCACACCGAGCTGTGTGGGAAGCCCCACTGGAACTGGAGCAGCCAGCAGCTTCAGCCGCGCAGTCCAGGGTGCCGGCTGTTCACAGCTGTTTTATGGCTGCTAGCGCAGGGTATCCTTCTCCCGGCAGCTGGGGTTTTTTCAGCCACCGCTCACCGGGGGCCAGTGGTGGCCCCCGGGCTGAAACACGGAGGAGCTGCCACACCTCTGCCGAGGAGCAGAAGATGGCTGCTCTTCTAGCTTCTTCTTCCTCAAAATATGCAATCGTAGAGGCATAACCAGCTCATGCAATTGGTTTAAGAACCTGTCCATCAATTCTGGGGTCTGAACCAATGGAACCACCACACATGGCTATAGAATAGCTGCTGGAAATAGTTGACACACTAAGCACTGAAGGACAGAAAGACAAAAAAAAGGAAAGAACTGAAGTAAAAACTCTCTAAGGAAAGTCTCAATTTTTATGGGTATGTCACTTTATTCCACACTGATATTATGTTCAGTTTCCTATGATCAAGATTAGGAAAACAAAGAAAAGAAAGTCAGTAGAAGAAAATGATGAAATATAGTTAAAAGTGGAGGAGAGTCAATGTTACATTGTAAATTATTTCTGCTGGCATGAAAAACAGTTTATAAGGTAAACCAAAATGATCCCAAGGAAAACAGAGACAACCCAGTTTGAAATTCCATTGTTAAAACAAATCTCAGTCAATCAAATGATTAATTCTACCTTCGCAATGTGTCAGTTACAAATGGCAACAACCAGAATCAATGGTATATAATTTGTCATCTCTTTGAAGTCTCAAAGATTGGTGATAGGCAAAGTACCAACGAAGCTAACAATTGCTGGGTAAAACATGATTAATATTCTGCTCCATGATAATTTTCTTTCTTTAAAGAAAGAGACACCATTTCAATCAAATTGCAGTTTTGGCCTTCCAAGGGCACAATAAATCACTAATATGTTCAGATGTTCAGAGAAATCTTTGAGCAAATTTATTCACATATACATATCGGAAACTTTACATGCTGGGCTTTAGTAGTCATAACAGATATTCCTGTTTGAACATATTTTCTATCAGGTATTTTACATAATATAGTGTAGTAGTAGCATGCTTGGCAAACCTGTGTAACTACATTTGGATTTATGGGAAACTGAATATGATAAACTAGGAAAACTTGCTTAATTTCCCTTTAATATTAGGAACTGAAAGGCTCAAATATTTATTTAGGTCTCATCCAAGCACGTGTAAAATGTCTTTGTTAGCACATATGTACCAAACAGTACTTGAAACTTTGACATGTAAAATAAATTGAATTTTCATTAATTAACTATAGTCTTCTTTATTAATGTTTATTAATATGTGATGCTACAGTATCTTTTGCAGCCTACTTTTTTCTTTTTCTTTTCTTTTTAAGTAATGGACTCTATAAATAGCAACTTCCACTATCCCCATTTTTTGCTCAGAATTTCCTTTTCCCACTTTTTTTCCCCTCAGAGGTTTTTGGGCCTCTGATGTACTTCCAGAAATGCCTTAAACATTACTCGATAAGAAACTCTGCTGACAATTATATTAAGATTGAGAGAAGTCTCTGGAGTCTACAGGTTATTCTTCAAAAATTTATTTCTACAACTAGCTTGTAGATTGATTCAATTAATTGAAGATGTGAAACTTGCTGGGGAGAAGCAAATGACCACATCAAAAGTTCACTTGAGAATTACAGGAATAGGAGTACTCAGTTTTCAGTACCGTCGAGGTACCCTTCTCTTTATCAGTTTATCCAGAGACTATCAGAAACAGCTATAGATAACGCTGTATTTTAAGGCCTTCATGCGAAGTCGGGATGTATATTTTCACCCAAGATTTTGCTCACTCAAGTACAAACTATCATGCTCAGCAAAGGTTTCTGAAATATATTAGACAACTGCAAAACTCCACCTGGCTGCAACTGTCCAGGTCAAGGGTCCACCACCTCATCCATAAATGAAGAAAATCTATAAAATTCATCTACAATTTTTTGTCTGATTATTCATATGTACGTATAATTAAACATATTCATCGTTTAATTATAGAAACGTTGTTTTAGTGCAAATGAAGTTGAAGACCAAAGTTATTTAGGAGATGCATAGTAAGGGACCTGCCCTTTTAATGTCCAGTGCATCCAGGGCCAGGCAGTTGTGTTCAATTAAAAAAGCAATTGGGAAAGGAGGAGGTGATTGTAAAAGCCAGCAAGTAGTACAGGTGAGGGTATGTTAAAAAAAAAAAAAAAGTATGGGTAAAGGGTGCACCCTAAAATACTGGCTGATGTTTGTTGGAATGATTGTATGCAGTGAATAGGAGGTTTGGCTTTTGAACACTAGAAGAGGTCAGTGTCATGAAACATCTTTGGTAGTTTGATGTAGGGTATAAGAAGGTATTTTCATCAGATTTTAGCATCTGTGTGATCTGTCTTATCTATCATCATTGTAGTAGGTTCTAGGATTTTTTTCAGCTATGGGCTTTATTGTCTAACATGCACACCTGTGGATCAAAGCTTTGTTTTTGATGGGGTTTTTATTTCAATTTCAATTTAAAATTAAATATGCTGGTACATGCTAACTCCAAAATGCTACATTTTTCATTATTTTATTTCAGTAAAGTAATGCACATGAATGTTTTTGGCTGCTGTATAAACTATGGATAAGCTACGAAACTATCTTAGGTTAATTTTTAAATTAGATGCTGAAAGTTATACAGATTAAGAGGTGGGAAACATTTAAAAGAAATAAAAGGAACTTTATTGCAGAAAGTGCTGATGAAGCTAAAGTATTATTAACAGAGTTTTGTTCTGGAGCAGTGTGATCCTAACAGGTCACTTGAAAGGCTTGACTGTTGAAGGCGTAGTTTTACAATGAAATTTATAATAACACCCAGGTTGTGGGTTCAATCCCTGTACCATACATTTGCTTAAGACTTGGACTTGATGATCTTTGTGGGTCCCTTCCAACTCAGAATATTCTGTGGTTCCGTGATTGTTTTTTTCTATTCTATTTTTTTTGTGCCTGAGTAAATAGGTATATGGCACATTGTGGATTCATCTTTTGCTCAGAAGGATTTCCCCCTCAGCTCCGATCTCTGCAAAGCATGTAGCATGCAATAGATATTAAGGAAAAAACAAGGGAAAAGATGTTTTGAAACAAGTTATGATGGGGTCCTACTTATGTTTTATTTGGAGTTTATTATTTTCAGTGTCTATAGAAAACTACCCAGACTACTATAGCCACTCTTCTGGAATCCTTCAAATGTACCATTTGCTCATGAAAATTAGAGAGTGTCTTTAAACGCCCAGTTCTGTAAACAATTTGCTCTAGCCATACTCTTTATACAACTCCATTAGAGAATAAAAAAAGTAGTATTGGGATGTTTTGTGTAGTTTTGTCTTGCAAGCCAGCAACTGCTATGTAACCATGGCAGTAATACCATGTAAGGCCAGGAGGACCTATGGAACTGTACCAGAAATGCCAGAACTGGTGTCAGAAGTAACAGAATGGATATCAGAATATCAGAAATAACGGAATAGATATGGACAGCAAAAAAAGCTGGGACTGAGGTGGTGGTAAATTATAAGTAAAGGGCTATTTATATGGGATGAGACCCTGGTAGAGGAAAGGAGAGAAGAGCTGGAGAAATTATAAGGGTGTTAATAAAGATTGCAATTATTTGACCAGAGCTGTCTGTGAGCTTGAGCACCACAGTCTAGTTGGGAAAATAACCCAAATCTGTTGTTCTGACAATATCAGGCATGTTTTTGTAGTAGTGAATGCCTATGGAAACAGAGTAGGCTTTCTTAATGATAAAACACACAGGAATAAACATCCTGGCATCACATTGTCAGTGCCTGTTTCAAACCTGAGACTATTTGCATTTTTAAATTTAAAAAAAAAAAAAAAAAAAAACAACCAAAAAGCAATGTTTTCATATTTGCTGAACTATGATGTTGCAAGTAGATTGTGTCTGATACAGATGGCAGCTGCAAATCAAAGTAGTCTGTTCACTGATTTTATGTAGTTAGGTAACATTGAAATATTACTGAGATAATAATTGCCTCAAATTCCTGAAGCTCTAGACACCACTTTTTTCCAGTAGTCTGTGTATGTTTGTATTGTTTTCTTTTTGGTTTTGATTTGCCTCTGTTATGTGCTTTGGATAATTGGAAGTCACGGTTAAGACTAATGAAAAGAAGATATGTTACTATGGTTGACATTATAGATTTTTAGCAATGCATAGTTTCCCCTCTTGTTTCTTTGTTTCTTTTCCTAAGCATTTTCTATTACAATAAACGTATCCTCACTTGTGATCTGTTTAAAAGAATTCAAGCTCAGCAGAACAGGCTGTCAACCAGTCACTCAGTTTGGAAAATAAAATGTTTTTGAATTTACTTTTCAAAATGGATAGTCTTAAGGAATGTAAAATAGGGTAGCTTCTCAGAGTAATTGAGTGATTCAATGCACTTCCTCCATAAATCAGAATTTAACAGTTGAAACAATACAAACAGTGAAAATGAAACAAAAACCCAAACAAAAAAAAAGAAAAAAGCCAAACCACATTTTGACACCCACTGAAATTGTGGCATTTCGCCTTGGGCTGTTGTAAATTAGATTTGTATTGTATAGGTAGAAGCTAACTAAACTCAAAGTACATAAAAAATTCTTCTAGAGCAAATATTACCATTCTTTCATTCGACTTTTAAATAAATATTCCTTTATATATAAAATACATAAATAAAAATATATTGAAAGTGAGAATGAAAGTTTTGAATATATTTTCTTGGTGGATTTAAGCTCTTAGAACAAAATTATTTTAAATTTAAGTCAACTTTGCTCAAGAATTTAATTCAAAAATAGAATCCATTCAATTAAAAAGCAAGAATAATGGAATCCAGCTTTATTCTTTTGTCAGAAATATGGGGTCTCTGGAAACATTTTTTTCTATTTTCTATATTCATATTACCTGAAGTTGGAATAAGTAAAGGAAAATGACTTGCTTATAGGAGCTGTCTCTTCTTCCTCACTGACTGTAGCTGAGTCCTACCAGCTCTGCAAAAAAAAAAAAAAAAAAATCTACTGGGGCAAGTGTTTCCCTAAAAAAGTATTACACTAGCAATTCAAGAGGTATCAAAGACATAACTCATGTGATGAAACAATGCTCCGTGTGCTAATGCCGTGGAAGCAATAAGGTCGACCGCATGACCCAATCTTTGTTTCTCTCCCTCAGACTGAGGCTGCACGGACGTCATTCCAAACCTTTCCCCTTGCTCAGTGCAGCATAGCAATTGAAAGTGCTCAGCTTTTCTCTTGCAAATCCAGTCTGGGGCCTGAATTCTGAACAATCAGTGGATTTTCTTCGTTCCAACAACTCAAGTGTCTTTTTGAGGTCACTGCATTTTCTTTCATTGACCTGGCAGACATGTTTGAATCACTGGTGTGACACTCTAGGAACAAAACCAGTACTCACTGAGCAAAAATTCTCTTCTAACTCTTGAAGGATGATATAACTTGTTGAATAAATAAAATCCTTATCTGTACATGAGGGCTGTGTTGCTAACTGTGACAGAAGGAAAAAAGAAAGAGAGCTACTGGTTTCTGTTTCCCAAAATAAACACTGGGATTTTTTCTTTTATAGAAGCTGCAGGAAAAGAACAAAGGAGCTAAAGATCATAAGACAGGTCACAGCATACTCTGAGAGACAAGCTATTAAAAACAATTCTGTGTTTCTGCAGTTTTTCCAGGTCATTTTCCCTTCACTCATTAGAAGTAGTAACATTTACATGAAAATAGGATCTTGGTTTCTTAGGAGTTTATCTGCTCTTTACAATTATCCTCTTGAAGTCATAATACTGGTTTCTGTGGTAATTACATTTTCCATAAGTTTTCAGTGGTTCTTTCAAGGTGAACATGATCTAGGCTGTAATCCAATAATAGCATTTCAATAGCATCATTAAGACCAAGTTTTACAAATATAGGAGCCTAAAATGCTGTCTAAAGATATATGAGTCTATTATTATGTTCACATGTAGACAGCAGTAAGTTTTATTTTAAAGAATAAGTTTTTTTAATTGCTGATGTTGGCAACTCACTTGTGCCAGAAGCTTAACATTCCTGAAAATCCCATTACTTACCAATGTTTCTAGATCTAGAGCTTTTTTTTTCTTTTTGAAAATTGTGACCTACTTAAATAGAATCTGTAACAGGGCTGCTCAACTGTGTGTGAGAGCAGGGCACAATGGTACAAATTAATCCATTTAATCCAGAAATATAAAAGTCAGTCCAGCCTCGTTCTGAAAGTACTGATCATCGTATTTATCATGAAATGTTTTTAAAACTGAGCACAAAATGTCAGCTAATTGAAGCTTTGTATCATAGTCTCGCTGCGCTTTGGTTGTTGCTTGTCTTTCCATTTGTTCCAGTACAGATGGACTCTATGACACTATTACCCAACAAGGAAAAGTTTATGGACCATGTAGGTACAGCAGAATATTTGCTAGTTCAAAAGACTAATCTAAAGTTATTACATCATATCTCTCTACCTTAATCGTCTATATCTAAATGAGTTTTCAATTGTCATAAATAACTGGAAAAATAGCACAACGTGACAAATTTGTGGGTTTCAAATGTGGGTTTAGCACCTGTGTCTGCTGCAAGCATTATGCATTCAATGCATATGTAAACAACTTGACAGATGCTATCAATTTCTTATTCAAATTCAGAATTTACAGTAATCTTCGCACGACATTCCACTGAAATTATCATGGAAGAGTTATGGGTGAAGAGTGCTACCTTTTTCATATTATAGTGTAGAACGGCACATACACAAAAATACAATAAAGAAAACCATGCTGTCAGATACAATTTTGACTTCTTTTTCTCTACTGCTTGACATTATTTAGCATATCCTGGGTCAAAAATATTGTATTAAAACATTCCTTTAGGGCAACAATTATTTTGAGATAAGTTGCTTACATCAGCAATAGCTTGGCACCAATGTCCATTATATAACACTGGGAAGTCCAGGGGCTGAATTTGACCTGCAGATGATCTTGGAAAAAACCATAATTAGGAGTGCTTATTTGCATTTCAGCCATATTATAAGACAGATATAGATTACATGATATAAAGAATGCCTTACCTGTATTTAAAAATTTTAAAGTTATTTGAATCTGATACCATTTCCACGAACACATATTTATTTTATATAAATGCTCTGAAAAACACTAGCCTATCCCTGGAAAATAAAAAGAAGAGAGAAGTGGTTCCTGCTATGCAGAACAGGTAGTGGAGTTGCCTTCTAGATAAGACAACCCTTGAAATGTATCAAGCTCTGTCTTGGGCTGAATGCTGAGCAAGTTAAGAGTTTAAGAGTTAGGATAAAAGAGCAGACTAGTAAGGGTGATTTGTTGTGGGTGGTTAGTACAGGCTGCCTGTACTAACCCAATCAGGAGAAGTAAGTGGATGAGGCCTTCTACAGGCAGCATGAAGCAGTTTCAAAGTCACAGGCACTGGTTCTTGTGGGGGACTTTAACTACCCTAACATCTACTGGAGAAGCAACACAGGGAAGCACAAACAGTCCAGGAGGTTCTGGTTGCATTGATGGCAAATTTCTGAAACGGATAATGGAGGATCCCACAAGGAATCATGTGCTGCTTGACCTCATACTAACAAAGAAGAGAAGGCCTTGTTGGAGATGTGCAGGCTGGGGGCAGCCTTGGCTGTAGTGACCATGAGATTGTGGAGTTCAGTATTGGGTGAGGAAGAAGCAGAGCAACAAAGACTGTAACCATGGACTTCAGGAGAGTTAGCGTTGGTCGCTTTAGGGATGTTCTTAGAAGAATCCATGGAAAGCAGTCCTGTAGGGGAGATGGGTCCGAGAGATCTGGCTAATATTCAAGGATCAGTTCCTTCAAGCACAAGAACAATGTATGAGCAGGGAAGGGGGCAAGAGAACCGAGTGAATGAATAAAGAACTCCTGCCGTTACTCAGACAGGAAATACACATGAGAGGGAATGAGGGTCAGAACACTTGAAATAAATATAGACATGTTGTCAGAGTAACTAGAAATGAGACAAGGAAAACCAAGGCCCATATGGAATTAAATCTGGCCAAGAATGTCAAGGATAACAAAAAGAGTTTCTTCAAATATACCAATAACAAAAGGAAAATTAAGGATGACGTGGGCCTGTTAGTAAATGGAAGGGAGGCCATGGTAACGGAGCACATAGGAAGGCAGTTACTGAACGCCTTCTTTTCGGTCATCACTGACAAGATCAGCCCTTGGGAATCTTTGATCAACAAGGCCAAGTGCAAGTCCTGCATCTGGCTCAGGACAATCACAAATACGGGCTGGGCAGAGAACTGACTGAGAGCAGCCCTGAGGAGAAGGACTTGGGGGTGTTGGTTGACAAGAAGCTCAACATGACTCAGTAATGTGCACCCACAGCCCAGAAAGACAACCATATCCTGGTCTGCATCAAAAAAAGGGTGGGCAGCAGGTCAATGGAGTTGATTCTGCTCCTCTGCTCCATTCTCATGAGACTCCATCTGACAGAATCTGTCTCTGGGGTCATCATTATAAGAAAGATGTGGATCTGCTGGATTGAGTCCAGAGATGGCCACAAAGATGGTCAAAGGGCTTGAGCCCTCTTCTAGCAAGTCAGAGTGAGAGTTGGGGTTGTTCAGAGTGGAGAAGAGAAGGCTCCAGGCAGACCTGATAGTGGCCTTATAGTAACTAAGGGAAGCCTATACGAAAGCTGGAGAGGGACTTTACCAAGGGCATGCAGTGATAGGACAAGGGATAATGGCTTTAAACTGAAAGATGGTAGGTTTAGATGAGATACTAGGATGAAATTCTTAACTGAGGGAGACGAGGCACTGGAATGGGTTGCCCGGTGTTGGATGCCCCATCCATGGAAGTTCAAGGTCAGGTTGGATGGGTCTTTGAGCAACCTGGTCCATTGGAAAGTTTCCACACCCATGGCAGGGGGTTTGGAACTAGATTATTTTAAAAGTCCCTCCCAATGCAAACTATTCTATGGTTTTATGAAAGAGGATTTTAAATAGAAAAAGAGCAATAAGACTATTCAGTAACATAGTTCAATATGTAAGGGTTTTTTTATCATGCAATTTTTTTGCTGTTATTTTTCTTTTCTTAAAGAGCAGTGAAGTCCCTGATCTTTTTTGAATATTTTCTACATGTCATGGTATATTAGCTTTTCAAATGCGTTAGGAATTTTGGTCTACAGTAAAATTTTACCTGACATGGCTTAACCTTTCAGTGAGGAATGTAGCAGCACTTAAAATGTGTCTGTAAAAAGTGTGAATAATTTTTTTTCAAGTATACTTTGCTAAAGCTAATTAGAAAATCTAGAGTCTTCAAAAATTAACCAGAAGTTTTTCTCATGCTTGCTTTATTTATTAAAACCCAAAAAAGCCCCAGAAGACTTGCTGATGAGACTTAGACTTCATTTTTTTTTCTTGTCCAAGACACACAATTGAATTGAACAAGGGTACTTGCTGTAATACATTTTTTCTCTGACAGTTTCTGCCCTCGCCTAATTGAGGTGAGGTGTTGAAAGAAAACTGCTCCAGGTTATGATAAGCCCTATTCAATGTATTTGCTGGTTGCATTGTCCACAGTATTTGCAGGCAATCCAGGCAAAACCTATTATGGTGCAGAGGAATGTATGGTCTGCACAGGTGTAGCAATACGAGGGCAGACATTGCAGCAATCAGCCTCTTTGTCCAGTGTTACATTAGTAAACCACCACAGCTGCATCTAGCTTCACTGGTAAATATGCACTCTGGACATAAAGAAGATCTCATCTCTGAAATTGTAGATATGTACAGAAAATGCTGTTGTTGAACCACAAGATTCCCTTAAAAGCAAAATCACCCTTGGATGGGGAAGGGATGGAAGAAAACATGTAGAGCACATTGTGTTTTTCCCCATAAGGAGTCAGGATATCACTAAAGTCTGTAAACAAATGTAGCAATTACTCTGACTTGAGTGGTATGGCATTTTTTTCTGACTGGACTTTCTTAGATTTCATTTAGCCTAATCCTCAAATTTATCAAGGTCCCTTTGAACTCAAGGGTCAGACTCCCTTTAGATAAGAATCATCTGCAAATTTTCTCCAAAAGTATTGTGTGTGATCACCCAGATCGCCTTTAAAGATGTTGAGTATTGTGGCTCTTGAATGCCTGGCAGTGCATTCAGCTTTCAACTTACAAACCTGTCTGCTCATTCAGTGCATACATCCAGCTTTCAAATAATGGTATCGAGGGAGATGGTGTGAAAGCCCTTGGGGACCACCACTCACCCTTCATCCACCCAGCCAGTTGAGCACAACTTATCTTTCTTAAATCCTTGCTGGTTACTCCTGATAATCTTCTCATGCTTCATTTACTTGGAAATAGATTCCAAGATGTGCTACTTGGTCTTTCCAGGGAGTGAGGTGAAATTGGTCAACTTGTAGTTCCTTATCACTCATTTTTAAGATAGATACAGTAGTTTTTACAACTGCCAGATCTCTTCTGAATATCGGAGTGCTCCATACGTAACAAATGACATTCTCACAATTACATTGTCCATCTCTTTCAACAGTTTCAGGTGAATCCCACCTGGTACCTTGGATCTAAATATGTCCAGCTTGTTTACAGGTGTAGAGGAGTGCTAGGACTGTAGCAAGGTTGGTGCTGCAAGTCATGATGACGCATGGAGACAAGGCTAGCCTAAAATTATCGGGCTTTTTACCTGTATAAAAGTAGTATACAGGAAAGGGGTGTTCTTGCACTACTTAAAGACTTAGTATAAGACAAAATTACTGCAGAATTTTGTGCCTAGCTTTTACAGGCTCAGCATTTAAATTATTTATGTGTATTGAATGTACAATGTAAATGATCGAAGGTGTACTGAGCATTTTTTAATGCAATATGATTCACAGCCTTTCAGCAACTCACACAGGATAGTTCTGAAGCCTTCAGGTGAATACCTATAGTTTTCTTGTGCAAATGTCTTGAAGCCTACATTTGTATGTTCATCCTTTGTTGCTGACCACTTGCTCTCTTATCAAAGCTTATCCTTTGAGCTAGAGTCATAGCTAATAAAAATGAAGTCTCCAATTTGCGCAAATTGAAGATATGTTCCACAATGTGATCATACAGATATGTTTTAACTAGAAATGCAATATGTCTGTGATCAGTAACATTAAAGTCATATAGTACTTGCTGAAGATCACAGATCACAAAATCCCGTATTGAGTTTTCAAATTAAATATCTTTTAATTAGCCAAAGACTCTTCACAATTACTTTGATTTTTGCTAAGGTTTTTATCTCCAAAGGCATAGAGTCTTCCATATTACTCAATCTTCCTATAGGCTTCCAACCTTCATTTTCTGGGTACTTTACTCACCTCACTACATTAAGACATGTTTTTTATGAACAGGGTGCACCAACATGCTTCTTTACCCTAGAAGTTCTAATCTTACAGATCAACTATCTGTCAGATTTGTGCTAGTGTACTGTTAGATAAGCTACCCTTGCAGGAGCACATTCGGTATACTGAAATTCTTGAAGAATAAATTGGTCACTGAACTTTTCTTACTGTTTGGCAAAGGTCTGAGTTTTTAAAGGTTATGAAGGTTAACATTTGTAGTGACCTTTGTAAACACTGTACTACAGATGAAACATTTTGCACTGCTGCTGAACATATAAAACCAATGCAGCTCTAGCTCATATTCCAATAATCTTAAAAGATAGTTCTTAATTACCATGAAACAATATGTATGACAATATTAAAATATATTTTAATTTTTCTTTCAGATTAATGAAACCTATCTGATCTCATGGTTCAATGTATATTGGAGCTATCAGTTGTCTGCTTTCCTTTGCAGTTTATGAGACACTAACTTTCTCTTCTTTTCCGAAATCTAGAAACCTTTGTGAGGCATTTAGAAAGATTTACAGTAAAAAGTGAAAACATTCTTAAATTTGAAGTACTTCTACAGTCAAGTATCCTTTAGCAGTGGCACATCTAAATAGTTCCTTAGGTCTTGGAGGCTTAATTTCTGCATAAAATAAAGAAGGCACCCGGCACCCTGGAGGCCTGTCTGAATATCCAGTTACATCAACAAACTGTAAAATCTGTTCTCTTTTTAAGTCTTTCATTGGTTGATTTCCTAATGTATATAATTTATTTTTCAAATTTAAGGATGATGATGATGACTCCTACAAATACTTTTATAGTTGCCAATGTAAAACCCTGCTAAGGGGAAAACAAAATTTATCAGATCCATTGTAGAACATGTATGTGTTGGAAACAAGTGGAAGACCACTTCATCAATTTATAGCTGTGCAGAAAGTGACATAAAAATTAGCCAGAAGAGTTCAAAACTCTAAAATTCAAACGATCTTATGTGAATCAGTCATGAATAATTACCAACTTTTGAAAAATACAGCTCCCATGAATATCTAAGTGTGAATTTCAACTCTGAATTAAAATTCAGTTACATATTGCTATGTTTATATTAAATTCATAGAGATGTCAGAACAAGCAGACGATTATGATCAGATGAAGTTTTCCAGTACTGAATAAAATAAGTAGTTCCTAACATGAGAGAGAGCATTCACCTCTCTTGCTCGTCACTTGCTATTGGCTTACGCCTGGTGTTATGACATCAGTTTGCAGTGGAACCAAATGTAAGGTGACACAATGCAGTGGAAGAATCATGTTGAACAGGAATAGAATAAAGCTATTTGTTGACTAAAAGAAAAGAAAGTCCTGGAAATTGTGACAATAACTGACTATGAACTGACTATGTCTAGTAGATAATTGTTCATAATTGGTCTATTCTCTTTGATGGCAAATTCATATAGTGGCAGATTTTCTTAAGGCTTATGCTTGATTATTTGGGTACCTGAAATCTTATAAGGCTAATTCTCAGATAAATAGAATTCTGTTCTTGAAAATTCCCAGTGTTCACAGAATGTAGACATAAATGAGAAAACAATCTTGAAAAAAAATTTACACATAAAGCCCAAAGTGTGTCTGGAGAAGTAATTTTCTCCCTAACCACCCAGTAATCAGAAACAAAAACCAACATGAAAATTTTTTAATGAAAAATGAAGTCCAGAGATTTGTACCAAGCCACAGTTTTCATTCAACACCTTAGACTGTCTACACTCACCAAAAGAACAATAGTAGCAAGGGTACATCTGACACCTCTTACAAATGAGACACAGTCTGGTCTTTTCCATATGAATAATACTGTTCTGTGCTGCATTGTATCGTTTCTATGTGTCGTCTGTAGATCAAAACCATTAAATCACAGGAACAGCAAACTCCAAGAATATAATTACAGACCCCTTTAACTTCAATTTTCTTGGTTAAACACTTACAGAAGAACACCCACAGGGGGTCAGACCAGACATTTTTGAAGTCTACCTTGAATGAATCCTACATCTGAATATGGTGAATACTTTGGGAAAGCTTTGAATTAATGATTCAACTCATCCAATTGAGGTGTTGAAGGCTGTGTTTTTATACTGTAAAGAAGTGGATGGCAGTACTGAACAAAGATGTTTCCAACCTTTCTCTTTCCAGCACTGTGCTGTAACTAACTTCCTTTCCTCTCACATGCTCTGACATTAGTCTTTCATGGGATGAATTGTAAACAAGGTTGTGGAATTGCTGTAACTTTCAAGGAAAAAAAAAGAAAAAAAGAAGAATTGTAAAGCTCTCTTAAGATTAATCATTAACTTGATTTGATTCCTAATCCCAAACTAAAAATGTCTGTGTAGGGCTCAGCTGATATCTCCCTCACTATGGGGGCCAAAATGACTAGCAAATTATTGAAAGAGAAGGTAGGCCTATGAAGATGTTATTTTTGTCAACTATTTTATGTTATGGAAGTATGACCCAAATAATTTCAAGCTTGCAGAATTCAGGTCAAAACGTGACATTTTATTTCTTGTACAGGAACACCTAGAGGCACTTAAGCCCTCAAATGCCTAAAGTTAGACTAAATGGATCTGGGCCCTGAAGTCTAAGACATAGCAGATGTATTTGTTGAACCTTTTCTGCCAAGTCTCAGCTATCAATGGTTTAGGGACTCCGTGAATCTTTTATACAGACAAGCCACAGATGGACATATCTTTTATTAGTTTTGCACAAGAGCCTTTTGACGTATTTGGTCTGGAACTTCATATCTTAAATAAACTGTGTGAAAAAATATTCTTTCATTTACTGTAGACCACCACATGACAACTTCACTGGGTACTTTTTTAAGTTGTGAAAAATAGTTGTACAGTTTGTAAGTTGTGAAAAATAGTGAACTCAATGTCTATAGACTGCTACCCACTCTTCTGTTCCAAGATGAAGAGCTGGTAATATCTTCTTCAGTCCATCATCCTGTTCTGTCTCTTGAGCAATTCCACTATATCTCCTTTGAGACTGGACAACCAGAATTTTACACTGAAATGCAGCCAGTACATGAACACACCATCTATTTATATGGTAACCTAATCACATTTTCTGGTTTGCTTTCTATTCTGTTCCTAACAATTCCCAGCTTTTTGCTTGCCACTGTGGCTGCTAAATAACACTCAAAAGCCATCCTTAAAGAATTAGTCACCTCAGCCGTGATTTTCTGAGTGACAGTAATTATCAGGGTGGATTTTTCTCCTCTGTATAATACTCTTTGTTAGCTGATAGGAATTTTCTTTTCTTCTGGACTCGTTTGATCAGAAAGTGCCATTAAATTCCTTTTTAGTTTTTCACAGTTTAAGTTAACCATCTTCAGTAATTATTTATCATTTGCAAATTTTGCTACTTCACTAACCACCACCTTTTCCTTGACATTTTATTAATATATTGAAGAGTTTACATATCATGTTCATGTCCCTGAGGATAAGGAATTCCACAATGTTATCCTCAACTGAAAAATTGTCATTTATTTGTATTTTTCCTCTATTTTAATGAGTCATTAATGCATAAAAGAATATCTCTTATCCCACAACGGTTTTATGTCTCTCAGAATGTGGCAAGTAACCTTATTAAAAGCTTTCTCAAAATCAAACTATGATGTACTGACTAGATCACACTTATTCACAGTTTTTGACTCTGAGATTACTAAGGAATTTGTGAAGCGTAATATTGCTGGAAGATAAAAAAATTTGAATATCTATTCTATTTCATTATATAACATATTTTGAGAGGTAAGTGTATTATATACTGTTTCTCATACATATTCAATCTTTCTGCCTACTGTAAGCAGTTTGCCCTGCTAGTTGTTGCTTTTTCCTTTCTTTTTTTTGTAGTTTCCTTTCTTATTTTGTAGTTTTAAATATATATATAAAATGTTTGGGGTTTAGTCCTCTGATAACCTTGAATAAATTTGACTGTGTTCACTGTTAGAATGGTCTTTATTGTTTCAGATCCCCTGTGTTATTTAAAACTAAATTAGGATTTGCTTTTCATTTTCCTTGACTTGAAGCTCCAAGAATTTATGATACAACACATAACTCTTGCTGCACAACCCTTGCTTCATGTTTTTCAGATTAAAACAGTGATAATTCAGATCTTTTTTTAGCAATCTGCAATTATGAAACAAGTTTTAACCTCAATACTTTCCCAGGTGACTGTTTGTCATTTTGTATTATACAGTACATTTTTTGATTTGCTTGTATTCTGTGTTCTGCTGCATACAGGGACAAACCTAGTCCTGGTGTGTCTCTAATGAAGAAAACAGAGATACACAGGGGACAAATTCAGCCAATTATTTATCTTCATTTCAGAGTTTCTTTTTTATTTAACTAGTTGTCATTGATTTTTCCATTTAATAGTATCCTCAGTTTAATCTTTCACCCTTTCAAGGTGAAGGCCCTTTGTCTGAAAGCTTTCCCAGCTGAGTTTAAAAGGATGACTACTGACAGTAAATGAGATTTTTCTGTTACTCAGTAGGTAAGCCCAGCACTTTCCAATACTTGGGTCATGAGTTCAATTCCCTGACAAAAGAGATACATCATAAATAATATCCTTGAGGTAATCTCTGCTTTGTGAGTTATCATACTTCTTTCACTGTACACTGAATGTTTTGGCATTCTATCTTTTTGCCATAATCCCTTCAAAAAGGGCAAATTTCAATTTATTGTTTTTTCTAGATTTTCCAGATTTTAATATGAACAGGTAAGGAAATTTCTTTTCTCTGGAAAGGCTAAGCTGAAAACTACTTGTTGAATAAAAATGTAAGATCCTATGGGCCCAAATCTTGAAAGCTGCCCTGTACTTGCTCAGTTTCATGTACTGCATAATATGATGCCTAAGCACTATATTTATTAATACTTGCAATACAGTATTCCCAAAGCAGCTTATACTAAATGTCTGTATTACATTTTTACATTAATTTCAGTTAATTTAGCTTGAAAATCAGTTAAACTCATCTATTTCTTTGTAAGCAACCTCTAATATTCAGATTGGAATTACTCTATTAATATTAATTAAGAAATCCATAAAGATGTTTCTATGAGTCATCAGAAATGGAAGTCAAATCTTCATCTCATAGACATAGTTTTCCTGTATAAAGTCAATTAATCTTCTTTCAATAATCAGAATAAGGGAACTTGATGTAAGAAAACTAAGAAAGAACAATTTTTTTTTTTAGAAATCATTGTCCTTTGTTCTTGTACCCTTTTAACAGGGAACATTCACGTATGAAGGGTAGTAAGAGTTATGAGTTCTTCTAGTTATTATCATTTGTCATTACACCAGATATTACATGATCTTACCGGTGAGACCACAGAAAACCAAAAATAACAGTTTGCCATATGAGTCTACCATAACTCATGTTTGCCATATGAGTCTACCATAACTCATGTTTGCCATGAGTTCCCCTTACAGTCAACCATTGAAGAGATACTGGAATTCATTCATTAACCTTTCAAAATGGAAAAGGTTACTGTTATTTTCTTCCTATATTGAAAGAATTATTTGGAAGGAGATTTAGCCTGAATTGTGCCCATCAGGCAGTACCCAATGTCAGTGTATGAACTGTAGAAACTAGTTCCTTAGACAGGAAAGGTTTCCTTTTTGAAGGAGGAAGCTTTCCTTTTTTGAAGCTCAAGGAGTGTTCATCTGTGATCTTATTATGAGTTGGGGGAAGAGGATAGGGAACAGGCTTTTTCTATAGCACAGGACTGCAGTGAAAAGCTAATTCTTCTCAAAACAAACAAATAAAACCCCCAAACACACAATCTACCAATAAAGAAAATCTGTTGAAAATAAATTATATGCTTAAATAAAAAGCTGTCCTGTTCTTTACCAGACATATTTTCTCAGCAAAGAACTAAGGAAGATCTCTTAAGTGAATGATCTTGTAATTTGGGAATATTTTTGGTAAAATCATAAATCAAGAAAATAAAAAAATATCTAATGGCCATAAAACAATTTGTTCTCTCATACGGATTTTTCCAAATAATTTACATCAGGGGAAAATGTAAATATCAGAGATGAAAATTTTCATTACTCTTTTTTATTTACAAAGTTCCTTTCTTTTTTAATTGAACATTTTCAAACCCTCCAGATTGCAGAAAACCACTACAAAAGATGACTCACAGATTCCTAGATTTTGACAGACAAAACATTTAGTTCAAGCTACAATATGGTCTTGAATTTCAGGAATGACAATGATGTAGAATCACTCAGCAGCAAAGCTTTTAGGAGAATGTGACCTCTAATAGTCCCCTCAGTCCACTTGTGTTTTTCCCACCATTTTTTTGAGACATGTTTTATTAGCCAGTTTTGTGCAGACGAAAATGTTTGAACACTACCTTCACTGTAAAGTCACTCAGTAGGTTTCAGATTGCTTTTAGCCTGTATTTTTTTGTTGTTGTTGTTAAAACTCATCTCTCTGTTACCATCATCTTTTCCATTCTTTGGTATCATCAGCCCACAAGTGGCTGGTTTTGGACTTCAAACTCCTTTATCAGCCTGGACTCTTTTCTCACAGACATGTTTTTCATAAACAGATAGATGGCCTTGTGCTGGTTTTGGCTGGAGTAGAGTGAGTTTTCTTCACAGTGACTACTGTGAGGCTGTGTTTTGGGTTTGTGCTGAACACAGGATTGATAACACGGAGATGTTTTTGTTGTTGCTGAGAAGTGCTTACACAGAGCCAAGGCCTTTTATGCTTTTTGTAGTGCCATGCTGGCAAGGGACTTGAGGGTGCATGGGAGCCTGGGAGGAGACACAGCCTGGACAGGTGACCCCAACTGACCAAAAGGGTATTCCAGACCATGTGACATCATGCTCAGTGCCTAAAGTGGGAGGAAGATGGAGGAAGAGGGGGACATTTGAAGTGATGGTGTTTGTCTTCCCAAGTCACTGTTACAGGTGATGAGGCCCTGCTCTCCTGGGGAAGGCTGAATACCTGCCTGCACCTGGGAAGCCGTGAATTCATTCCTTGTTTTGTTTTATTTGCACACATGGCTATTGTTTTCCCCATTAGACTGTCTTTATCTAAACCCACAATGTTCTTTTACGCTTGCAATTTTCTCCCTAATCTGCTGGTGGGGAGTGAGCGAGTGGCTGTTTGGGGCCTGGTGGCTGGCTGGGGTTAAACCACAACACTTGCGTAGAATTTTACATAATCAAAAAATCCAGATTCTAGTAATGTTTATAAAATCAGTGTCTAAAACATTGCTTGAACTACTGCTGCTTACCTCTATTTTATAATTTTTCCATTTTTTTTCATTAATGTGATGAGGGAAGTGACAAGCATGACAGATATGCTTCAAAACCTAAATCTTAATTTTTCCATAACTTTGAATCTTCATTTCTAAGTTTCCACTAACTGAGAGAAATGCGGTTGTTTAGTATCCCTTCACTGAAAGATGATCCTCCCACTGGAATTATCAGGCAATTTTAGGCTCTAAGTTGAAAAAAAAAAAAAGAAAAAGAAAGAAAAAACCCACACTGACTATTTGTGAGTATTAGTAAATGGTGGAATGCAATTCAAATAACAAATGTTTCTATGGAGATGGAATTTGAGAGCTTTGGTCCTAGACTGCAAGAAGATGAGAGGAAAATTGAAAAGGCAGAGACAGTGGTGTATGGATATAACATACTCTGAAGCAAATACTGGAAACCGAAAGATAGTGAGAAATCAGAGAGATAACTGAAAATATAAAAATTTTAAAAATAACCTCAGATTAAGGAAATGACATGCAAGATTTGTCTTGATGGTAGAGACCAGAGAAACAAAAAAGAAATCTATGTTTTCAACAAGTGTTATAAAGAAGGTATAGAAGAATTGGGTTAAGATCTTCTTTCGATCTGACAACGAAAGTCTTTTTATCGGAAGAGAAGACCTTGCTCAGGAAGCCTACAATGATCCAATACACTTTCAATTTTGGTATAAATCAAATATCTTTAAATATTTAAATCAGCTCTAAAAAGCAGGAACTGCTGCAGAGTTCATTTAATGATGACCCTCTGCTTCTCTCATTCTGCTCTGCATATTTATTTATTTGCTTCTTATCTATTTAGTTAGTGATCAAGACAGTGCACAGAAGCTATAAATAATAAACATGGTGCATTGTTTTATGTATGTTTCTGTGGATCATTTTTGCTTATTCCTCTAGTGGGTTACAATGAAAAAAATGCAAGATTTATGCCATTGTTCAATGAAAATAAGATTTGTATCCACATATTTATCTGCATATGCATCTGCTTATTTAAAGGTCACTTTTTAGTACTCTGATGTTTTCCTAAAATCTTGTGAACGTTCATAAACCCTCATTCAGTAATTGACATATGGCATAGACATCTGAGTATTCCTCACTCTTCAGATCGTTTTGTCAATTACTTTTCCTCTGCAGACAATAGCACTAACTTACTATTGCTTGAATTTATAGCAGAGATCTTAGCTTTGACTATGAGTACTTAATAGAATTGTACACCCACGGTTTGAATAAATCTTAATTGTCCTCTGTCCAAGTAGATCCAGTTTAGATTCTTACCAGCATTGCAAATCATCTATACAGACTTTTGTTGACTTCCGCAGTTCTAAATTTGTCTGTTACATACCTACTGGGGACACCCCTCTTTCATTTCCTTGGTCCATGAGGTCCCTCTCCTTGTATAAACTCCCTAGATTGTCTGTCTCACAAACATGAACTGCTTATCTTTGTTTCCAAGGATTTTCACTAGCCCTTGAAAGTAGGGCTAGTGTATCCTCAAATATAATTTCATCTTTACTACTCTCAGTTTCTGACTGTGATGACATGTCCTTCACAGATACTTTTGAACATACATACGCACTCAAGCTTTCTTCCACACTTGTCTTTATGTTTAAGGTACACTGCTCTTCACATCTATTCTTTTACTTCTAAAATAATTCATTAAAATTGTGTTAATTTGAGCTAAGAAAACTCCCTCTTAAGCTAATCAATATTTTAATAATATTTTCATTCTCTACATCTATTTCTTTTTTTATTTGATTCCTCTACTTTTACACTCAAATTATGCATTCATTTGTAAGATGACATAGGCCATCTTTCTGCTTAAATTGTTCCCAGCCAACTGAGATATTAGTCAAGGTCTATGATTTCCCTAATAAACTGAATTTAAAAAAAACCAAGAAACAAAACTAAGTTCAATGACTTCTAAGAGGATTAAAAATTATAATCCTATCCTGAAATTCTTATTACTTAGATTAACTCTACAGTGATAACTAAAGAGAAGAGATTAAAAAAAAAAAGTCACCAATGAAAAACATTGTCAGATAATAAACAGATTTACCTGGTGGCCAAAATATATTTATTCCGAATCTTCAGAAAAATCATTGGCTAATTTGTGATGTAGGAATTTTTTTTAGCCACCACATTATCTCAGCAGATAATTTAAAAAGTAAACTAATTAACCTTTCTAAAACACCTTTCTAATTAATCATGTCTTTCATAGTTCCATTAGCTGTAGGGCCAACAAAGTCCAAGCAATCATATTTAATTTCTCACATATTGATTTATAAAGGATAGTTTATTGCCTCTTGCTCATTAGCAGTTACAAGCAGGACTCCTGCAGGAGGTTATACCTCTTTTGTAATTAAATCACGTTAGGATATCAAAATATAATGCAGATGTTTAACAGGAAGTTGTGATTTGTTGGAAGAGCTAGTAAAATTTCAAAACATCAGTAAACTGAAACACTTTAGCTGATCTACCTGTTTTCTTCCTTTATACTTTCCCACTTCATATCTCAGTGGCACTAGAATGTAGTCATTCCAGAACTGGTGATCAATTTTGCTTCAAAGGAAAACTTATTATCTTATGCAATGTGTTATATTGCATCTTAGCTCTACAGTCACTGTTATTTAGTATCTTGAAACAGTTCACAATATTTCAAGGTGTTTAAAAGAAGAACTTTAGTCTCTGCACATATTTTTTCTGAAAGAAAACATTCCAAAGTAGTCAAATTAAATAGAGAACTAAAGCTTTTATCTATTCCAGCTCCAAATTTTCTTCAGGCAGAATAGAAAAGAAAGAATTTTCATCATAGCCTCATGAAAACTGTTCTCAGGAGATAATCAAAAAGCATTAATTTTTTATCTCATTTTATTGTGAAGCTATAAACTATATTGCAGCATCTGTAAGACATTCTTATAATTTAGATCATTTAGCCAAATGAATTCAAGAAGCTCAGAATGACCCAAGCTCAAGGAGACAAAACATTGATGACTCCTCTTTCAGTCTAAATTTCATTTAATGTTTGTAGCTTAGCTGTTTTACACAAAAAAACCCAACAAAACCAAACAACAAACAAAACAAGAAATATGCATCTCATTTAGCAAATGAATACTGCCTATAGTGTTAAATACTTATATACATAAATATATACATTGCAGACTGCAAAAATGGATCTTTTCTGAGTGTCAGTACTCTAAATTGAAATTTCAAGAAAAGAACTACATCAAAGGCTGTGGACCTCTACCAAATTATCAAACAGTTGTTTAAAAACATCTAAGTCAACAGAAGGATAAAACAGCAAAGCCGAAAGCTGCAAGAGATAAAAGAGGAGGCAAGCTTTGTAATCATGTTGTTCCTTTGTGTCAGGTCAGTACTCTCTTCCATTTCTGTCTAGGACTTTCTGATGGCTGAATGCAGGTGAAGGAGGAGAAACAATAAATTCCAGTAAAGAAATGAGGAAGGTTCATCCTTGCTTTGATTTACAACACCAATTTTGTTACAAAAGAATCTTTTTACAGAGTGCATGAAGAAAAAAAGTAAAAAGACACATTCTGAAGCAATGAAGCTCTACTTTCAATAGAGAACTGATGATCAAGAAAGGAAACATTTAAACAAATTGTACAGATGGAAGTCCATGGGAATTCCATGATGGAATTCATCCATAAGTGTAAAGGGAGATGGCCAATATCATAGCAAGGCCACTCTCTTGAGTTGGAAAAGCCATGATGATGGAGGAAGCTCCCTGAGGACTGGAAGAAAGCAAGGAGGAGGACTAGATGAACTACAAGCCAGTCAACCTTGATTTCATCACTCAGAAAGTGAAGGAGCATATAACCCTGGAAATCACTTACAGGACTGGAAGTGATTGGAAGTTGTCAGCATGGATTTCTGAATGGGATATCCTGCTTGACAAACCTGATAGCCTTATATGATGAACTGAGGGGCTTGGTGGACAAGTGAAGAGCAGTCTGTGTAGATTGTCTTGACACTTTTGAAATCATCCTCCAAAACATCCTCACTAAAAAAATGAGGAGATAATGAGTGGAAGAGTGAACAGTGAGGCCCTGAACAGTCTGCTCTAGGGGACCCTGATCTGACCAGGGGATTTTTCTAGATGATCTCCTGAAGTCACTGCCAACCTCAGTGATTCTGTGATTGTGGGATGGCAGAAAAACGGGGTCACAGAGTTGTTAGGCAGGAAAATGACATTCACTGTAGTAGAGCAGTAAGGTGCTAGTATTAACACTAGTGCTAACCAAGCACTGTCATTAGGGTCCTTTCAAGAAGTGTGTGTCAGGAAGTGATGAGTAGATGAGGATGCCTTTGGGCCTGGAATGGACCTGGCACAGTGATACTGTTGAATAATCTGTTCACAGGATGCCTAATCTGTTCATCTGAGTGTTTTATTGTTGTGAAAGCATCCTCTTTTTCCACAGAAAATTTCAGAGGGATTTACCTGTGTGAATGACAGATTTGGGTTACTGTCCTTACTAGGCTGTGGTGATCAAGCTCTGGGCTACCTCATAGGTTCCCACAGAAAGTCCTGCCCAAGTAGTTACCTTGTTGTTCTCACATTATTCACATGGTTACCTAGCTGCTGTTGACCTTGCCAGACTGTACTGCACAAAAGGTTCCCAATGCCCTCCTGCAGGTATCTGTGCAGTTTGCAGTTCCACGGTCTCTTATGTAACTCCACTTTCATCACCTGTGAAATCCAACCAGGCCTTGTGGTGTGATCCATAACTTGCTGTGTTATTTCTTAAGACCAGAGGCTTCTCATGTCGTACCCCATAGGATATGATTCAGGATTAGGCCAGGGCCAAGTTATATAGCCTTCAGCCTAAACAGTTGAACAGCTGAACACACTCCAAAAAAGAAAATATTTCGGACTCCATTTTCATAAAATAGTTTAGCAAATAAAGTATTTAAGTGTGCAAAGTTAGAACCTGAAACACTAAGCCTTCCTCAATGTGTAGCAGAACAAAAGGTAGATGCAGGGGAAAACCATACATGGTCAGTGCAACCCTGTTTTTGCCTCTAGCCTGTGCATTGAGCCATCATGGAAAGTCATAAAAGAAAAAAAATAGCTGCACTGTGAAAACATTCTCAGAGTTTTTCCAGAGTAAGGATGTAAAAACAGCCCACATCCTGCATGGTATGGTAATATTCACAGATTTAAAACACATGCTTAAAATAATCAGAGGGCAATAACCATGGGGCAAAATTCTGAGATATTTTTTTCTTCTTAGACCTCTTTTTTATATTGATCTGAGTGTGTAATTTACAACATTGTGTGTGTGTCACCTCTGAATTTGACCTTAAGAGTCTGATCCCATAGGAAATAACATAAAAGGATTCAATTACAGAAAATATACTCTATCACAGTTACCATATGTTGTTTACCGGAGTCAGAGTTAAGTGATCAAGGAAACTCTTGAGTATGTCTAAACATGTGGGTAAGATTTATAGTGCTGCAGTGCATGCAGCAAGGTCTCAGTGATACATTACATATTTAACCAGATTATGATTGCCTTCAGTGTATAGCTACTTGATCAGAAAACCTGCTACATGATTCATCCCCTTATCTGGTTAATGTTGAGAGCATGGTGTTCAGTATTCCAGTAGCAGTAAGGGGATGGTAAGTGAGGAAGCAAAGCCTGAAAAATTAGGTGCTGTCATCAAACGAAAGGGTGATAAGATAAGATGAAGGAGAGCACTTGAACGAAAAAGTTCAGGATGCCGTCTTGGTATGGATTGAGTGAAAATATGTAATTTCCTGAGGTACTAATAGGTAAAAAGATGTTTCTTCAACTACTGAGCCTATTACTAAACTCGATTTTTTAAGGCAGCTTTAAGATAAGGAAACATCTATTAAAAATGAAGATTGTCTGCCTAAGCTTCACACTGAGTCTCTCTCTGTCCTTACAGAGAGCTGAACTAAACATGTGCTGATATTAACAAACCATAGAGATTCACATATGCCGAGTGGAGGTCATCTAACCCAAAACATGTCTTCAGAGGATACTTCTACATCCATGTTAATCCTCTAGGGCCCCCTTTTTTGTCAATAGTGAAAAAAGAAGATACTTCTAAGGCAGTATTGATTTCACCTAAGATTGATGTTTAAAATAGGTCAGTTGAATTGTACCCTGAAAATGCTTATTTTATTTCCTTGACTCAAAAGGAAACAACTCAGGTTTGTCCAGTGAAGATGTCTATATTACAGGCATCTAAAGCTTGATTAAATGACTCACATAACCTAAATCTGTTATCACTAAACACCCTAAAAATGTGCTTTGTTAACCCTTCTTATCAAGATCATTTTCTTCAGGTGCTTGTTTTAGCCATGTATAAGGACACTCTGCAAGCAGAACACGTACATTTTGAAAGTGTAAAGCAAGTCTTCATTAGCTAGTTCACAAAAAAGACAGCCAGGATGGAAGGAGTGGCTAGTATAACCAGTATTATGCGCCTTGTGCCAAAAAGCTGTCTTAAAGGTTTTTGCTAGTTAGTTAAGGTTTGGTCAGGAATAAAAACAGTCATCCTGCACTGCTCTCTGAAACAGATACTCAAGTTGCTGAGTTGCCATTTTTTTTATAATTTTGTACCTTTCCATGGTGGTGTTTTTCCTCTTTAGTCCTCGAAAACCTAATGATTCCTACACCGATGCTCTCTATTTTTACCTTTCTTCCCTTATGTGATGCCACTGTATAAACTTTCTGATTAGTCTCTTTCACGACTTAACAATTTCTTCAGAGGTATAAACTGAGGATACTGGGTGGGTCATGCCAAAGCTTGGACTCCTGGACCATAAACAATAAAACCCATAGGGTGGGATTGGACACATGGAAGGTGAGGTATAAGGTTCTTACAGGCTGCTATTTGTGGAAAAATGTGAATTGTTCACTGACATTTGAAAGCAACACTGATCCACACACCCACAAAGATATCAAATGATGCTTAATAACTGTCATTATAACTGTTGTAATTATACCTGTATGAATAAGTTATAAGACCCAGAGATTAATTCTGCAGAAGGGTAGGAGTTTGGGGTCATATCTGTGGGACTGCTAAGAGTTTGACCTACTATTCTGTTTAAGGGCAGTGAAAACTAAAGTGTCTGTGTAAACAATACTTGCATATTACTCTGAATTATTTACCAACTTTTTGTGAAAAATAAAATTTTCTATCTTAATTCCCATTTTACTGGTACATATAAATATACATATTTGTATAGTTAAGTTGTATTTTTTCATTTATGCCTAGTGGTGGTTACTCATAAATTGCTGTTAGTTAAAATGGGAATGACATTAAGAGAATGATTTAAGGGAATTTGGCTATTACCAGAATTACATATTTAAAGTCTGTTTATGAAAACCTTTGGAATTATGAGCAGTTTCTTGAAATACCTAATAATACAATATTCAAGGATCATTTCAAATCTAAAGAAAAACTAAAAAAATGAGTAGATATTACATGCTTTTCTTTTAAGATACCATCTGCTTCAGAGAGTAAATTAAAACTAGACTAACCCGGACTGCTTTCCCTGTTTGGGTTTTGTGACTTATCTCATAGCCTTCTGTGATTTGAGCTTTAAGAAACTATGATAATGAGGTCATATTAGGATCTTCTGGGTATTTTGCTAATATCAAACTGATTTTCAGCATACATTTTCCTTTTTATTTCTTTATAATTTATAAATTTTGACAAGACACAGTATTAAATCAGAATTACTAAGGCATCACATTTCTGCTTTCATTGATTTTGTATATGCCCAGTTTTCATCGATAGATAATATAGAGAGCCTCCAGATAAAAACAAAAGATGATTAAAGAGATGGACAGGAACATTTTGACTCTCAGCTCAAAATGTCAAAAAGCCTTGCTGGGCTGGTGTTCTTTGGCCTTACTCAGTACCATGCAGTGTGTATGTCTGTAGTATACATACCATGCATACCATACATTTTGTCACTATTTTATATTGATACTCAGAAACATTTTGGGGGATTTTGGCCACCCAAGAGTCACATTTCTGCTAATTTTATGTGAGGTAATGAAGATAGATAAGCTTAGATTTTGGATGGGATTTATTTTATCAGACTTTAGGGGTTTGTAATTTTGATGTCCTTATATGAGTTAGGTCCTCAGGTTTCCATTACATTCAGGTTTATTCTAGTTGGAAGTCAATGGGGTTAATGACAAATTTTAGATAAACCTCCACTCTGAGCACTTCCATTAATATTGGTGCAAAATAACAGTATTTTACCTAAAATTATTTTGTTTCAACACCCCTGTTTGACAGATTAGCACCAATTCAGAATTACACTTAAGTTTCTATTGAGTTTTTCACAGCGATGTAAAAGTGATAACTGCTGTTCGCTAGTGATTTGTTTACTTGGCTTTTTGGCTGTTTCTAGGTAACAACAAGTGGTGCTGTAGTTGCCTTTCTCCTGTCCATGGAGGTAAGTGGGTTAAGAACTGAAAAATTCCCCTTCCCATAGCAGGGTCACCCTGACTCCAGGAGCCCTCACCTTTTGGAGATGCATTTGCCAAGGCACTGAGAACACTCCAATTCTCAAGAGGGTTCAAACTGCCACTCTTCAGTGTCAACAAGTAGGTTTTCTGTATGACTTTATGTGGTGTGTCACCTTGGCTGCCACCTAAGCACCGACCACCTGCTTTCCCACTTGCCCCTGCAGCAGGCAGAAAAGCAAAAGTGATAAAAAGTCATAGGTCAAGATAAAGAGAGCTTAATACGTAAAGGAGGAATAAAACCCATCCAAACCCAGATGATGAAAAGGATCACCTCCCACCACCAGATCAATGCCCAGCCAGTCTCTGAGCANCTATCTCAGACTGCTGGTGGCAGAGTGGGAAACATAAAAACCCTTTACTCAGCAATAGTTAAAACACTGCTGTGCTACCAATACCGTCTTGGTAAAAAAATCTAAAATACAACACCAAGCCAGGCTGATCTGGTATACATTAAAAGAAATTATGAATGAAAGCATTATGAGTGACTCAGGTATGTAAGCACATCCATTTAGTGTCATGACTGGCAGACTTACCCAAAGACTTACAGGAAACACATGGCCTTTGTAGTGACAAATACTCCAGGTACACAGTGCTATAGGACATCTATATTTACCCAAAGTTGAATTCTACCCATGACTGTTATGACACTGTAAAAACTAATTTAGAAGATTTTGTCATTAAAAGAAAGTTTTTCCTTAAGTATTAGGAATGCATTAAGCCCTACCACGCAATTTTCCAACAGACTTTCTCACTTTGGTGTCGCATTATCTAGAATTTACAAAACTCAAATTTTGAATACTAATGAGTTGCAGCTACATCGAATTATCATATCATTTAGAAGACACGCAAATACTAGGACGAGTGACAAAAGCAAGGAAGTTCGTAAGATTTCATCTATATGGCTCCTGAGTCTTAGCAGCACCAGACTCATTACAGTAGAGAAAACAGAATGACATTTGACTAAATCTAAATTTTTAATAATCTGAAAGCCAAGATCAGTTCATGTAGCATAAGATCTACTTATGGTCAAGCCATTAAAAGAAGGAATTCTCAGTGGACCATAGGGGTCAATAAAAAGACATTTATGGAGCAGTTTCTTAAAAAAATCTTTTCAGTACATTGAAATAGAAAAGAAAAAATTGTGATACTATCTCAAATACTGCAATAATGCAAGTTTCAGAGATGACACTGAAAATAGTCTTGGGAAAGCTGGTGAGTAGCTTTGCAATACAAAAAGCAAAAATAGTTTAGTTATTCAGAGCTGATGTCACAGTCTTTTCTTAGTCTATATCTAGTAGGACAATTTTGGTGCTTCTTTGATTTTGCAATGGGAAATGCAACTAGGTTACAGAATATAAAATTCCACTTACTCCTATCTTAAACAAGTAATTTGTGTTTGATGGAAGTACATCTTCCAGAGAGAAATCCAGTTTTGACTTGAAGACATCAAGATATGAAAATTGAGCTTGTTTTTCTTTGTGATGTATTCTAACGAGTAACTGTTCTGAGTGTTCCTTGAATTTATCTGACTTCAGATTTTTTTCTGGTTTTTGTTATGTTTTGTCTGCTAGATAACAAACTCTTGTAGTACATGTTACTCTTTCTTGTGAAAATGCTTATGCACTTAATTGAGTTACTGAGTTTGGTTACGATAAGATAAAGTCTCTTTTAATAATAACAATTTTTTATTTTTAAGAATGGCAACAGCACAGCTGCATACATGATTCCACTAGTAGTGCCAAACATCACCTTACTTCCCTCATTTATCCCTCTGTGAATGATACTAGTCCTTTTTGCAAAAGTGTTGTGCATCATTATTCTGTTTTCAGCTTTTTTCCCACTAAATCCTTTCTGGACTCTGTTATAAATGTTTTGATTCTGTAGGTGTGGCATTCATTCCTGGTCCAAACTTCTAAATCCCCTTTTAGCCATGTCAAAATGAAGTTGTTGGCAAGGATCCAGAATGTTGCTATGTCTAACTACCCTATGTTAAAAATATCTATAATTCTGTGTCCGCCCCAAGCTCTTGCCCACCCCAAGACCACTCATGGAGAGAGAGGGTGGAATGTGTAGAGTATGAAACAGGAAAAGCCTTGACACTGTTCAGCAGCTGTTCAGCAACAGTTAAAACATTGGTTTGTTATCAACACTGCTTCAGTTACAAAAACACAGAATCATATGAGCTGCTACAAAGAAAATTAACACCAACCCAAGAAAACCCAGTACAACCAGTTACTCCCCAGAATATGCACAAAATGAGGCCAATAATGAGGCACTAAATTTTGACTTGGAAATCCCCAATATTTTACACGTAGTCTGCCAGTAGATTTTGCTCCCTATATTTCTGCTCAGGTATAGAAAAGATGTCCTTCCCTCAGCCACCTTCTTTTTCAGAACAAATGTATTTTACAGCTATCTTACAAGAAAGAAAAAGCTTGAAAGCTGGAAATCATAGTTCTGTAAGATCCACTGTGACAAGAAGATTTTATGCAGTGTTATATTACAGCTCAGCAATAATAAGAGAGCAAGATGCACTATATTTGCAGAAGTTGTCTTTGACTTCAAAGCAGCATTACTGAAAGCCTAAGCGGTGGAACTTCTCCTACCATTAATTTTTTTTCAGCCTTATAGCTAACAGAAACACAGCTTCTGATACTCTGAGGGTTTTTAAATATTCTTTTCTGCTTCTTTTTTTTTTTTTTTTTTTAAATACAGGAGATTAAATCATCTGGATCTGCCCCAATCTCTGCTGCCACAGTGAAAGTGCAGTTACTTGTAGGCCATAATTATCACATTGTATTATCATAAGGTGAACATAGATTGAGAGAACAGATGATTTCACTTTGTTGAGGATTTGGAAGTTATCAGCATAACAGAAACAATGTTTTCTGACTGCTGGAGAAGAAACATGAAATTCTTTAAATGAAGACGTGGCAGAGGAATACACATTCATATTTACAACACTGGTTGGTTTCTTATTATTCCCATTTTTATTCATTGGGTTCTTAATGACCTCCACAGTAATGTGTCTTCTAGGTCACGGAGAAAGCCAGAGATAGGCACTTTGAGTGGTGTTTTATTTAAATTTAAAAGCTTTCTAATTACATCATTAGGAAGTAGAGGAGTGTTTAATTTTAACCTATCCATTTTAGTAGTCTGTATACAAGACCCCTTCATAACAGCACCTGAGTAACTCGTTATATTTATTGTAATAATTCTCACAACATTTGAAGGAGGTAGAACTGAAGCAAAAGGAGCTAAAGGCAAAAACCATAAAGAATTATATGCTCTATTCTTAAAGATAACTTCCTTTTCTCTCTGTAGGAATTAAATTTGCATTTCTTAATTCTCAAAAATGTACTTGAATGAACAGTCTATAGCTTATACATGAAAAAGCTGTGGAAGAATATTTGTTTCTTATGTGGAAGAGAAAAGAACACATGGTTCTCCTGAATCCACATGTAGATCTAGGAGTTATGGTATTTATGTAAGTTAGATATACAGTTATGCAGGCTTCTGATATATGTTTTGAGGTCTGCTCCCATGCCTCATAGTAAAATACAGCTCAATGCAATTTCTTCCCCTCTGCTCACAGTCCTAATATATATCAGGAGGAAAATCATTAAGTTTAGAATTAACTGATGGCATAATAATACTGGAGATGACACGTCTGACAGATTTCAAAAGTAATGTGGAAAGAAACACATCTTTTTCAAGATGCTGAGAAATTACCTGGTTTCTGGTGGAAGGTGCTTTCTGTATCTTGAGAAAAGTGGATAACGGAAAACCAAGAGGCTTTTAAAGATCTTGAACTAAGTTATCATGCATATTGTTTAAAGATGGCATTTAGCAGCCTAGTGCACACATTCAGAAGGTAAATTAAATAGTGAATATCATAGAATCATACAATTGTTTGGATTGGAAGGGACCTTAAAGATCACCTAGTTCCAACTGCCGTGCGATAGGCAGGGACACCTTCCACTAGACCAGGTTGCTCAGAGCCCCATCCAACCTGGCCTTGGACACTTCCAGGGATGGAGCATCCCCAGCTGCTTTGGGCAACCTGTTCCAGTGCCACACCACTCTCACAATAAAGAATTTCTTCCTAACATCGAATCTAAACCTACCCTCTTTCAACTACTTCTTTCCTAAATTTAATTCCATAGTCACAGCTGTTTCAAAATTCTTTCAGAAAACTCCACTTTTGTTTATTTCCCATGTATTATTTTAAAATAATCACAAATTTATTGGGAAAAAAGTATCTTAATGAACAGTATATACATGATACTATTTAAAAGCAAAATGTTTTTCTTACTTTTATGTCAAGTAGAATGCTGGAAAAGAAACAGAAATCAGTCCTGGAGAAATCTGAGCTCAACCATTCCCTTGCTTTTCATACACTGAAGAACTTCATGGAAAATGAGATCTGATAGCTCTAGTTCCATGATTAGATTTATTAAAATCATTCAATAAAAATTATGACAAAATGTTAGCAACACTAAAGCAAAACTTAGTATGAATAGCTAACTCCACAAACACCTACAAACTTTCTAAGTACAACTCATAACAATTGGGTTATACTACATATACCATCTGCATCTTCCCAACTGGGATATTTTCTGGTCTACCTACTATGTGAGAAAAGGATTCACCAAAAGTTTTTATGTTATTGAGACAAGATGCCTTCTCAGTCAAAGATGTTTCGGTGGGACAAAAGTTTCTGAACAGAAATTAAAAGTGAAAGAACAATAATTATTTTCTGAACAGAAATTAATAAGGAGAGGAATGACAAAGTGGGGATAAAATCCCTACAGGTTAAAGGGAATTTTTGAACATGAGTACAGTCTTCTGTTGTGAATAAATGCCGGGTTTAGCCTCAAGTTGCATCAGATCAACACAAACCTTAAATCATTCATTACTAAAATTTCATGTAGTTGTGCGGGTTTGTGTAGAGTCAATTTCTCCTGCTAAAGCCTGGGGAAAGAATGCACAGGAGAAAATTTATCATAGAATTACATGGCTTATGTAATTTTTCCACCCGATAAAAACTGTGTCAGGAGGGTTAATTCTTCAACTTTAGCTATTGCTTGAAACATTTTTGGAGTCTTGTCTACATGGTATTTAACAACTATTAAGCAAGCACCTGGCTGGCAATTATTTCTTCATTCTTAAACAGTTGCTTTGGATTAAAAGACATTTATACTGTTCAATTGCTAGGATCGCTTTCATTACATCCTCCATGTTAATGGCAAAATAGATAGGGTAAATATTTTAGAAATGGACTGTATAATAAATCAAAGGTAGCTATTAAGAAACAGTTGTTTAAACCCATGTAGATGCTTTCTCCAATCATGCCATCTCTTTCAAAGTTTGCAGAGGAATGCTGTGTCTGGAGAATTAATGTGGTGAGATCTTTGGGTAGAAAGAGATCTGTCTGGCTCAGATGCCTGTCACCAAAGTTTCAAGTGCTTAGGACTAGGTTAACAACCTCTGGGAACAGGTTAAGTGTTTCTCAAGGTACAAATTCCATATTCTTAGGAGTACAGGGAACAATGGGAAATGTGAGTGTCTCCATTCTCTCAGAGGTCAGTCTGCTTAGACTTCTAGGAAAAATCTTATGAAGAGAAATACTGCTGTTGCAGGGATGTTGCCTGCCTTTTGCTCTGTAGTTACACGGTGGAATCATCCAAGAGTACTGTAGGCAGCAGGTCATGAGAAATCTTCACTGAAAGCTAGTTGTAGCCCAAAATTCAAGAACCATATTGACAACAGAGACATGAGGGAAGTATCCTAGTGGCAAGGACCTCTGACTGAATATACCTCACATTTTCCCTGGAACAGATATGCATTTCCTATCAGAACTTTTCCTGTTCCTTTCCTTAATAAAGAAATAAAGGTCTTTTAAGCATACAGAGTAGAAGTGAACACCTCCACAAGTTCTCCCCTTCTTTGCCTGTTGGCTGCCTTCAGAAAATTAGATTTTCTTCCTGGGATGTAAGACTATATTCTGTAGGTCAGAGGTCTTCTATTGGTCAGAGGTTGAAACTGCATTCACAAAACAATGTATTTGAGTGACTGTCATATATATATGGTGAAAAGCACAAATAGAATCCTGAGTTGTTTTAAACAAAGGACTGAATGAACCTGAGTTTGTTTTCTTTAATAAAATAAAAAAGAACAAAAACTAACTCAGGGAAAAAACCAAACAAAACCAGCAAAACACCAAACCAAAACAACAACAACAACAAAAATGAAAAAAAACCCCTCCAGCAATCAGACCAGCCCCAAAAACCCCTGTGTATCTCTTTTAGTGTGTAGATTATATCTCAAAAAGCATGATATTTCTGCATAATGTAGTTCTTTTCTCCAGTACTGTTAAGTATTGAGGTGATACTACTAGCATATTGGCAAGTGGACTTAGTGGGAGGGGGAGTGCTATTACAAGAAGTTAAGTATTTCTACTCTAAAACCTTCAGATTTGGTTTCAATTGTAGAAAATCCTTAAGGTAACCTACCAGGAGATTTTCAAGAGCAGTTAAGAATGTTTTAAGGTTGATTGAGTTGAAGAGTAAACTTTTCACTACTCCTAATGAAAGCACAGATAAGCCAACACAGACTCTGTAAAATCCCAACCTGAATTAATAGCATAGACTTCTTTTGAGACAATCTAAAACTGAAAGAGAATATAAATTCACTGTGAAGAATCAGAAGTGGAGAATATATTTTTCTTACTTTAGTTTCCATTTGAGAAGCCAATGGTTTTCTTCTGCCACTTCCCAACCTCACAATCTTAACTTCTTTCTCACTTTACCACCCTCAACTCTCTCATAATTTTCACCACGTGTATGTACACTCAACAATTTTCTCTCCATCTCAAAAGTCTGACAAGATCTCATTTTATCTGTTACAAAAGTGGGGGTGCAGTTTATCACGCACCTGTCTGAAGGCTAAACATAAATAAAGGAGGAAATAATTTGATGAAGATCTAAATTAGTATCAGCTCTAGCACAGTAAATTTGGTTTTTATTTCCATATAGAACACAGAAGATTAGTTTGGACCTTTATGGACTAATGCAATTGCCAAATGAAATACATAAAATATATTCTAACTGCTTGTTTTCTAAATAATACCAACAGAATTAAACACCTTTTTAAGCCTCTTGGCTATGTTGACACATAAGCCCATTCTCTTGCAGTTTTGTAACTTGGTACAGCCTTTCTGTGTCCCAGTGTTTATCCATTCCATCCATGCTGGACTAATTGTTTTTCTTCTTTTCCTTCTAGTTTTATTTCCTGTGAAAGGATTTGCACACTAGACAAAGGTAGGCATTTGGTGGTCACTTGTAACTGATTTACAAAGGAAGTTATTGAACCACTCAGTTAATATTTTATGCAAAAATATATACATTACATAATGACAAAACCTGAAATGGATTTGTTTCTTTGTTTGCGGGCTGTATTATGGCTCTGAAAGACAAGATTATCAGTCACTTTGGTTTTGTCACTCTAATTTTGTCACCATTAATTTGCTTCCTTGAAAAGTTTTAACTTCCTGTATTCAATCCTATTATTCGTTGTTCACAGTGTACCTATGTGCCACTCTTGACACGCATGAAGTAGATTGCTGACAGCAAGCCTTCTTAACACAGAGATGTTGGTTTTAACTTGTGATGGAAAGCAAAGGAGGAAAAATAAAATTTAACATTAAGGTAGAGAACTATGACTCCTCTGACTCTATTCACTAATATGATTTTTACTGTACAAAACATATTAAGGGCATTATCCCGAAATACAATATATAATCTGCAACGAATAATCTTGTGACTGGGTATTGGCTGGGTACTGATAAATAACTAGTATTGCTCAACCCCTGAAAAAAAAGGCACTTTGATCTTTTGTTTACGTAACTAAATTGGTTTTAAAGTTCCAGATATCTAGATTTGCTATAAAAAGGAAAAAAAGAGGATGAATTTGTAGAAGAGAATATGAGGAGCATTCAGCATAGAAATGCCTTTTCCTGAATATTGTGTTGTAAGACATTCCCATGGTTTCAGGGGGTATAGCTCCTTTCACATGATATGCTTAGGCATCACAAAAAAAAGGAGACCTTTAATTTTTTGTAAAACCTATCCCTGACCCCTTCAAGTTTTACTGGGCTTGTTGGAATAAAATCAACAAAAAGGAAAAAATAATGCAATCCCATGCCAGTTCCTTTGTTCAAGAAATGTTGTTTCTCAAAGACTTCCTGAGTGACAAAAACATAAATTAGAAATGTGTACCAGTGGAGTGTAAGCTACCCCTTGCTACTGAAGATTTTTTGTCAAGCCTCAGCAGATTAATAGCTGTCCACAGTGTACATGAACCTATTTCCAGTTCACTGGAACCAGAATGCAATGCTTGAGAAATACCCTCAATGGGAACTCTGCATGAGCACATCAGAAGAGAGGTGACTGGCAAAGTTGCCCTGGCATAGCTTTTACCCATCAAAGCTTAAATGCTCCTTTGCCTGCAGTCAGGCACTGCCCCGACTTCTCTGACTGCTGCTTGTCTGCAGTGGAGGCACGATACTTGCATGGAAGATACTAAAGCAAAAGTCAGATGCTTTTGCTGATGAACTAGCAAACAAATAACACAGTTTTCTGCGTGGTCCTTAGTCACTAGCTGGGTTAAACCAGGACATCCTGTCTATCAGGTATTGTTGCCTTTTGCTTTTAAACGCAATTTGCATATCTTGTGGATATAAATACCTTTCACTTCTGACGCTGCGCGTATACAAGTTTACAAAACCTTTTTTTTAACTGAAGTTCTTCAATTAGATAATCTAATTATGAGACTGATAAACTGTTTTGTTAAGCAGAACTCCTCTCAAATATGATATGCCATAATTTGTCAGCATTAAAGATGAACTTGAATTTGACTTTTCGACTTTTCAAATATCAGTCTTATAATATCATTATTGGTTTCTTCAAAATATTACATCACAGATACTCTGGATTTAATATGTTTAAATTCGTAACATTTTGCAATATTGCTAATTTCCTACCAGTAAAATTATGTGTGTAATCTGTGAAAACTCAAGTCAGTGTGTCATAACTGTCAAATATTATTTCTTTGCTTACAGTTCTGTACTTCAAATTTATGTTTTCTGTTACCTGAATTTAGAAATAATGAGAATAAAAATGCAGTATGTACTTTCTTTCTGGAAGTTGTATCTCATAAAAATATTTCATATCATTTATTGCATATAGGCCTACAATTTCTGCATGCATTGTCCCAAGATCATTTGCTAGAACAGTTAATTTCAACTTGTTTCATTCTTTTACTCCCTTTTCTATATTCAATTGGGGAAAAAAGGTTGCAGTACTGGCTTACCTTTTTTGGTTTTAGTCCTAATATTTGTCACACACAAATGGCTTTTTTCCTGTATAATGCATTAGTAAAAGAAGTCATCTGCAGAAGTTCACCTGGTTATGAAGACAAAATCTGTTGTATGCAAACTAACAAATGTCCTTGTTGCTTTTGCAAACATTTCTTATGCTTTCTATACTAAGAGAACACTTCTGTGAGAGACTGAACACACTTTTGAATCATTTTTGCATGCCCAGAATTGGATTTCAGTGCTTTTACCTCACACTGTGAAAGACTCCAGGCAGGTTATCTGGTACCAGAAAAATTTTCCAAAATTATATTCAAGTTTGTAAATCATACATCTAGAGCAGTTTCCTCAGTCTCTCTGCTAACTTCTTTTCTGTCATTTTCACTTTCACCTGAGGGTATCCCTGACAATCTTAGTCACATAAATAGAAACAAAGCATTTGGCAAGTATGCATCATTTTGAGACAATTTTGTCGTTGTGAATACTGATGGTAACTTTAGATTAAGGTCTAGAGCGAGTGTATAGTAGAGGTTCCCAGTATTTACAGAGTGGCCTCAAGAACTTGTTTACAAGCATCAGTTAAAAACATCCATTATCTGATGCCTAAAATGTGGATGTCAGTCTTTATCTGAAAGATTTCTAGATATGCTGTCTATTTCTTATCTCTTTCTGCCATGCTAGACTATATCCTCAGGTGGAAGATAATGAGAAATGTGAGCCAGGGTTTACAATTAAATTTACTGAGCCCTCATAGTTGAGTTCTTATCATAACAAAAGCTAAAGTAATAAATACTAGCAGCCAGAAAGAAAGCAAAGATCTGAACCTATGAGGGAAGTTATAAACGCTCCTTGTAGTCACCATGACTTTTATATTTGGAAGAGTGATCTTTAGAAATTTCTACTGCTCCATGTATGGATTTTATTCTCATGGAAACCAGAAAACTAGTGGGAAAATGTAATTTGAGCATTAGCCATGGCACGCACGCAGACATGGGAGATTGAAAGTGCTCCTTGTTGTCTTAGCATAAATTGCTACTATTTTAGCTAAATATCTTAGCTGAGACTGAATGTTTATTTTGGTCAGCTAACAACAACTCATGCAAATAAGCAATTTTGAAGTAAAACTAAAATGTTCCAGAAAGCATAACACTTCCATGTGACCATCTAAAATATCCAGTTATCTGAGTCAGTCAAATGATGCAAAGTCTGCCTGCTCGTAAAACATATTGAACTTCACACTTTTACTGGATCATATTCATACTGAGACAGGCTCGAAGAAAGCAAAGTGTTAGCAGCAATGATACTTACAGATTTAATACTGTGGCATATTTGCATAATCACATGAATATGAAACATCTAATTATGCATGCATTGTTGACAGGGATCTTAAACATCTGTGAGATCCAGTAATAATATCTATCTATCTATCTTTTTTTTCCTTTTGTAAAAATACCTTTTATAGCAATTAGATAATGATCAAAGGAAAAAAGACAATGATTCCAAATCAGTAAAGTTTTCATTGGCTTAGCATTTGATTTCTTAGCCGTCATATACCCCAGGAAAACTTAAGACAAACTCAGCAAACTGAACTGCTTCTTTAGAAGTGGCTGATAGTCCAGTCCTACAATTCAAGACCCCAACAGCTTGGAGAAATGGACTGGTAGGAAAACCATGGAAATCAACAATAGGAATTTTGAAGTCCTGTATCTGAAGAGTAAAGATCCTCCTAACAGGCTGAGGAAGCCTGGCTGGAAAGCAGCTCTTCAGGAAAGGACCAGGGATTTGGGTGGACAATAAGTTGGCCCCAAGTCAGAAATATGCTCCTGTGGCAAAGATTAGCACCTGCCTGTTAGGCTACAATAGGTTGCCAGCAGATTGAGGAAGATGATCCTTCCCCTCAGCTCAGCCCTGGTGAGAAATATCTGGGGTAGTATGTCCAATCTGGGCTCTGAGTACGAGACATGGAGGACACATTGGAGCAAGTCCAGTGAAAGCCCATGAAGGTCTCTGAGGGACTGGAATTTTTGTCATATGGAGAGAGGCTGAGAGAGCTGAAGGAGATAAGACTTGGGGGGAATTTTACCCATGTATATAAAAGTTTGATGGGGGACTAAAAATTAAAGAGCCAGAGTCCTATCATTAGTGCTCAGTGAAAGAACAACAGGTATTAGACACAAACTGAAATACAAAAAAAATCCATTTTTTTAATATGAGTGTGATCAAACCCTGGAATAAGTTGCCCAAGGAAATTGGAGTCTTTATTTTTGGAGAAGTTCAAGATCATATCAACATAGCACTGAACAAGCTCATCTAGTTGACCCTGTTTTGAGGAAGGATGTTGAAATACATGATCTCCAGAGGTCCTCTCCATCCTCAGCCACCCCATGATTCTGTGATTTTATGGTTTTTCAGTTTGTTACCTCACTGAAGTTTTACTGCAGCTTTACTGAATTATTGCAGTGAATTCACTCTTCATATACCTATTTTTCTGATAATTTCTGTTCTCTGTATGCTTCACTGAACGTGTTTATTCTGCTCCCAGAACAGATGAGTGTAAGTCTTAAAGTGAGATTTTCAGTATAAATCTGTGAGTGGTAGTTATTGCTAATGAGTTACTAATCCACTTTTACTTTTTTTTCTTACTTCACTTCTTAGAAACACTCCTACAAAAGCAATTTATTGTTAATAACAGAGAAAGTGAACCTCAACAGGAAGTTAGTTTCCCAAATTAAATGAATATTCATACTCTCTTTTTACAACATTTTCCGAATTCTAGTCACATGGAAATTTTGTACTATTTTCATAAATGGAAGGTCTTGGTTTTGTATGAAATCTATCTCTACCAATGGGGGAAAGAATGAATCAACTAGTTCTTTAGTACATCATCCAGTTGTGATATGTAAAAAGGAGCCTTAGTGAAAAAGAAGGTGCATATCTATATGTGTACATTCAAAACAATAAAAGGAAAAAAACAACAAAATGGATAATTCACCTTAAGTATCTTGTATGTCTTATTGTCTTTCAAGAGACAGTGTGAAGAATATTAAGTTATACTACCTCTTGTTAGGAAACATTAATGTTTCCAGGGAAGGTATGGACTCTCCAGGAAGGACATGAGAAATTATTGCAAGAACTCGATAATTTAATCGTTTTCTTCTTTTTTATTTTTTTTTAACTCCCTCCACAAGAGAAGTGGCCATAAAGATAAATAAAATGTTACTTTGAATCAATTGAAGAGACTTTGTGGCATTTTCTCTTTTAACATTCCTGATCTCCTGTACTATGATCTGTGTGAAGCTGCTGAAAGGAAAATTTCTTAAATTTGCTTCATAACCACTACTTAAAGTGAGCTCATCACAAGTATTTTGCAAACACAGATCTGTCGTAGCTATATTCAGATTTAAAGATAAAAGGTTATTGCATTAATCCAGTCTAAGACTTTGTAGAAAAATAAATCCAGTGAACTCATTCAAAACACTACGTTGCATAACATCTGCATTAGATGCATGAATTAAATATGTGACACCAATGGCATTATAAGACTAAGATGAATATGTAAACAGAAGCAGCCATGGTTGTTTAAAGTTTTACACAGTCTAAATTGCAAGGTCATTTCCATAGTGATGAAATCAAAGTTAAAAAAAACCCATGAAGACTTTATTTTTTTTCTCTGTTTGTGTCTATATGTTATTAATATGGGTTCAATTTTTTTTTATCTTTCCCATAAAGAAAAAAGTGTCTTAAAAGCGACACTCTGTATTTCTTTGTGCAAAGGGGAAGAGGATATGATACTTATTTTAAGTGTCAAAGTGATTTGTATAGTAAGTTTTGTGAATCATACAATAAATTTTGTGAGTTACAAGTGTCATTCCTAAACAGGCAAGTTTCATATAATGCTTGTATTTCCTAAAAGATAAGTGAATCACTTGAGAAAAATGATTTGCATATTTGAAGAAATATTTCATTACACACTAACTGAAAAGCAAAATATATTTAATATGTTGGTGATCTTGAATCAAAGAGATTAAGCTCAGCTTATAGTGTTAAATCTCCATATGTTTACCTAGAAATAATTTATGCCTATAATCAAGAAAGTTTTAATTCTATTTTCGAGGCAGACAGAGGGATGTGATTCTTTTCCATTACTCATGCAAAACTGTATAGGCATTCTGTATATATACATTAATCCTTAAAAGAGACTAATTAAACTGGAAACCACAGTTATACATATTTAACAGATGTCAAAATGGAGAAGAGGCTTACAAAAACCAAAACATGAGTCTGTGCTAAACCAGGAAATCAGCCTCCAGGATGAGTTCAAAGCCCCATTTCAAACATATCTCAGAAGTAATTTACAAATTTGATCTCTTTTGTTACCAATTGTCTCACATATATTTTTATTTTAAGCTACCTAAAATTTCTTACCTTTTTCATATGAAAGGATTAGGTAGTGAGATCATTGTTTGCTTTACTTTCGATCTGAACTAAAAAACATATACAAATTCAGTTCAAACGTCTCCATAAAACTGTATGAAGGAACATGGCTCAAGCACTTTCCTCTCTACATACATAGAGAAATCTGCCTTCAGTTAAATTAAATAAAATTTCAGAAGTACATAGATGTTCAATGGTATAACATTCAACTCATTTAATAAATTCCATTCTTTTTCTTGTTAACTAAAACTATGGGGTTGTATGAAAATAGAGACTCCAACGGATGAAGATTTGTTTTTGTAATATTAAAATTGTAACATGATTAAAGCAGAAATGAATACAAATAACACTGGTACTTAGGTCATACACAAAGAAAAAAGCCTGTTGATTACATAGGTTAGAACAGAATAATATTTTCCTATTCATAAGATAGCACATTATTTAAATTAGCATTACTTTATTGTCATATTCACCACTTCTTAATGCATGTTTGAAAAAAATTCAGTTTTAATATTACAGATTTTTTCCTATGTAGGTCTAAATGTAATCTCTGAAGTGCTCCTTCTCACCTTGTTCCAGTTTTACCTGATCTACAGGGCCTACAGACCAGTAGATTTCTTCTTGGGACCCAGCTGATCTCCATGCATCTTCTCAGGGTTCAAATTCACCATGTTATACGGCAGGTTTTAGAATAATTTCCTCTGAACCACTTTTTAAGTAAACTGAATTTATGTTTATTAGCCTTCAGTTAAGACAATTTGGGAAGAGCATATTCTTCTAGACCTAAAACATAATTAAACATATACCTTCATAACTTGTTTTTTGTTTTCATCAGCTAAATTTTTTGAACTACCACCTAGAATTCAAGGTGTGATTGGAAACACTGTTTCCTTGTCAAATCATCACATATTATGCTGACTTTCAGAGAGTAGTCCTGTATTAGGACTTGGGGGTGCTGGTGGGTAAGAGGCTAAGCATGAGCCTGCAATGTGCGCTTGAAACCCAGAAATCCAACCGTATCCTGGGCTGCATCCAAAGCACAGTGGGCAGCAGGGCGAGGGAGGTGATTTTCCCCCTCTGGTGAGACCCCATCTGCAGTGCTGCCTCCAGCTCTGGGGTCCCCAGCACAGGAAGGAACAAGTCCAGAGGAGCCACCAAGTTGATTAGAAAGATGGAGCAACACTCCTATGAGGAAAGGTTGAGAGAACTGTGTTTGTTCAGCCTGGAAAAGAGAAGGCTTTGGGGTGATCTAATTGTGGCTTTCCAGTACCTGAAGGGGCCTACAAGAAAGATGGAGAGAGATTTGTGCAGGAGCATCTAGTAACAGGACAAGGGGCAATGGATTCAGACTGAGAGAAGGCAGGTTTAGATTAGATACTGGGGAAAAATTTTTACTGTGAGGGTGACGAGGTATGGGAACAGGTTGCCCAGAGGTGTGGATGCCTCATCCCTGAAAGTGTTCCAAGTTGGATTAGAGCTCTGAGCAACCTGATCTAGTGGAAGGTGACCCTGCCCATGGCAGGGGGGTTGGAACTAGATGATTTTAAGGTCCCTTCCAAACCAAACCATTCTGTGATTCTGTGATTTTCTAGCTTAATTCAAATTCTTTAAATTTCTTATTTTGGGTGAACTCCTTTTCAAATTCTTCATATGGAGTCTGAAGAAGTATTTTTGAAGAAGAAAAAAAAGCAAAACAACCCTGCTTGCTTAACTTTAGCAGCTGTCTTGAGAGGGTTACCTCCACTGTCTCCCCCCCCCATCCCCCTGCCATTTTAATTCTTGTTTGCTTCTCTCTTGAGCTCTACTGACCTAGGAATCTGGGGGATTAGCAGAAGAACATGGTGGCGGAAATACTCATTTAATCTGGGCAGACAGAATAAGTATTGTACACAGGCTGCAGAAGCTGAGTCCAATAAGAGTTCAAGTCTGAAACAGAGAAAATATTCCTATGTGAAAGACCAGAGTTATAAAGCTAAATTTCATTTCCCCCAGACTTGTCACTCTATATCAAAGCTTACAAGTTAGAGTGTCCCTTGATACAAAGAGACATTCTGAGAAGTTCTTAATGTGAAACAGCTGCTTTTGAATCTTTTACACATTCTTCATAGTGAAAGTAGTATTTTGAATACCTAGCTACTAAATGTCAAGTCTCTGTGAGAAAATGGAAGGATCCTCATTCTTCCCAAAAGTCATTTCAGTTTTCCCTATGGATAGAAGAGTATGAAAAGTTGCTCATGGAAACTAGATTATCTAATTTGTCCGGAAACAGGTAAAAATGGCAAAAGAAGTGTTATCCAATTTGATAGGAGAAACCTGGAGTGAAAAGAAGTATATTTCTCTTACAAATTCCAAGCTACAAAAACAACCCGCGGACATAGGAAACAAATAAGGTTTTAAAGTGTCTTCATCTTCTTTGAATCCCAGGACACTGTGGAGGACAAACTCTTATGGTTGAGAGCAATATAAATTTCTCATCCATGTATTTTATCCTAATTTCTTTTGCTAATTCAGAACTACTATATACTCTCTGAATTCTTCTCAGTGTAGGGCAAATAGGTAGCTCTCTCTCTACCAGTGTGTGAAAGTTGTTCCTCTAAACAAGTGGCACCATTTTCTGTTAATTTCTCTTAATCAATTTTGCTTCCCTTCTGTTTTAATGAGCAATTCTTTCCTGAAAAAAAAGATGGCTCATAGTGTTTTAAGGTTCAGAGTATTTTAACATATTTGGTCAAAAATTTTTTAATGTTGATTCAGAAGGAAAGTTAAATTAAACTCAGATTGAATCTGCTCTTTGATATCTCTCCCATCAGGAATTTATGGAGCTGGGAGATGTCAAAAATAGCCAGTTAGTTCTCCATGGGTGTGTAGGTCTGAGGTAATTAATTCATTAAACATTTATGCAGGAGCTATTGCTAGATGGAGCAGAAATGCACTCAAAATGCATGGGTTCATCATTCAAAGAAAAGATCAGAAGTGATTGGCATATGTCTTATCTAGTTAAGTTTATAAATCCCTTCCATTATTGCTGCTCTGAATATAAACTATGTTCCTGTGACTTGACATCACAAGGAAACATGTAAAGGAGTGCCAATTATATTTCCCTACTATAATAGAAAATATAATCAAATTTAATAAAACTAAACAGAATGTAGTAAAACGCAGGTTCAGGTATCTCTTGATGCCTACACATAGGTGCACTTTAGGCCAGCGTGCTTCTACAGCTATGTGTTTCCTGAGAAGAGTAAACCTAATCTTTGTCATATGTCATGTTTCAAATCAATTATAAAACATTATCAGAAAAATTTTATTTACACAGTCATTCCAAGGAGAAGAGTCCAACATACCATCTGAGAAAATGTCTGCAACCCTGAATTTTGTACTTTTGTACTTTTGTGTGCAGTAATGCCTTCTCCTTGTGCAGTTCTAGAGACTAAATTAATTTGATTAGTCCTTTTGTAATTTCTTTACCTGCAGCTCTAAGCCATGAGAGAAAAATTATTACCTTGCTGGCTAGTACCTAGGAATACAATAACAATAGCCATTTACGTATTTGGAGCTTCACAAAGTGAAAGAACACTGAACAAGTTTGTTATCATGTTTCAGTTGAGTCTGACATATTTAGGTTCTGAGTTTTTGAAAGTAATAATACTATTTAGTCAATAAACGTATAGTTTTGTTAATTCCTGGGATAGGTACAAACTGTGTGTCTCTGCACCAATATATTTGTTCCAGTTCCGCTAACAATGCATGGTGAGTCTTCTTGGCTAACCTGCATCAATGCTCTTATGCCTAAAATGTAGATGGTAGTGGAGCAAAGCAATGCTCTTGAATAAAATGTCAATAGTCCCTGGAGAAAAGATGATGCCTTTGAAAATCTATAGAAAAAAGGTTGTACCTGCATATGTTTGAACACTTAGGCAGAGAGACTGTCCCTGTAGAGGTCTTCAAAGGCATCTCTTTCTTCTGGTTGTTCGAGGAATTAAAGATGATCTTCTCAATAATATCCTAAAATTTATTCATAAGTTACATTCCTAAGTTAAAACTCCTGAAGTTTAAAGTCTGAACATCAATAGGGTGTTCTCAATTAACCTGTTTCTATAAACTGAAATCATTAGATGAGAAACAGTAGAGTGCCTTTTCTTCTTTCTACTATTATTTTTGCCATAACAAGACTCCTCCTGCTTACTTTGCACCTTATTTTTGTACTGAAAATAGGTTTTATCAGTATTCAGTGGAGCTCTTCAAGTTACTTTACTTTTGGCATATAGTACAGAGCTTGTACCTGCTATTCCCATTTGTGTTACAGTTGAAGCAGAAGCACACTTCATCTTAGCTCAAACTGTCACATATATACTACTGTTTGTTCCTCCAGCTACAGGGTAAGAATATTTTTGTGAGTAGCCCTCAGTTTGATACAGCTACTGGGACTTAGAATGACTTCTTCCAATTATCTCCCATAAAGAATATTTGGCTAGAGACAATTTGTCAAGTGCAATTCAGGCTCTTGTAGTGATAACAAGTCCTTTCTTCTTATTTTTAAAGTATTAGCTGACAGAAAGTAATACATATACATCCAAAAAATAAACTGCATTGCCAAGGCACTCAGCAACAATGCCCTACATAATTCTGCTCATTTGATCTCTTTGGTTTGTAATACATGCACATCTCAAAAAGTTTTAAAGGATTTCATCTAGCTTAAAACTTTCTACTAAATATCATACTGCTATGCCTTTCATAGACCAGTGTAGAACAGATTTGTGATTTATTTCTGTTTGGAAAATAAGTAGGAATAATCAAGCTTAAAGCAAGGCTTTTTTGTATCCTGTAACACATGCCTTCAAGAACTGCATTTTTTTAAGTTTTTCTCTCTCACAGAGATAGACACGGCTCCAGAGGACAAACATGTATCCTGGAATTGAGTCAAAAGTTACTGAATTTTCTGAAAAAACCACATACTTATGCCTTAAAGACAAATCTAACTCTTCTCATTTAATTTTAGAGCCCTGAAGTAAAGTTTCAGAGTAAAGCAAAACAAGCAGGCCTACGTCTAGAGGGTCATTGCTCAACTATTGTGACTGTAGGCAAGAGCAATTATCTTGTCAGCTCACTCTCCTGCCACTGATCCAATGGCCAGTAGTAGATGTTAAAAATTCAAACACAAGAACTGACTAAGAACACCCTTCTCATAGTAGCACATTTTTTCAGCCAATGGTACATTTATTCCCTGAAATATAAATTGCCATATCCTTTTATAGTAAAAGATTAAAAGTAATTTCTGATTTACTTTTTATACACAATCTGTTATTTTCTCCATGTGGACTGTTTCTCCATATCAATGGTTTCTCCTTTTATTTGCTAGAGCTTTAAATTAAGCATACCTTGTTCTTAGCTTCCTTTTTGTCTGGCGACCTGACTCTTATCTCCAATCATGTTGTCACCAGTTGATCTCTGAACCCTTCCATAGTGAGTGAGCTCCTACATTTTGGCCCAAATCTAGTTTCCAAACCAGCTGCAAGTATAGTCCATGTAATGTACTCTGTAACAATCTCTGAGATTAAGAAAGCATCGACCCCAGTTGCAGTGCTCACAGCCAGAAGAATTCTTCATGCTTTAAAGGGGAGACTGAGTCCTTCTCATCAGCCTCTCCTTAGTGCTCTGAGTTTCCCACTCTTACGTCTGCAGTTTCTTCTTGAGAAGAAACAGGACAGAAAAGCAGCTGTAGAACTTAATGATGGGAGAAGTCTTACCCTTAAATAAAACAGCGTTGTCCAGGGAACTTTTTCATCATTATACTCCACTCTGATCAAGTAAGTGACTCCTAAGAACAAACTCCAGGGGAAAAAAAAAGAAAGAACCCAGCTCAGTCTGCCCTTTCTGATGTAAATGACAAGATTAATATCAGAAATCACTTTCTAAATAAATACTGGCAAAATGATTGTTTGAAATACAGCATAACCTTTCTCATTTCAGTAAACTACACATTCTATAATTGACAATTCTGTAAATCGGGCAATTACTTTCACCTCTCAACAAAGTTTAAATTTGAGAATCTTTTAGTGGCAGCTCAAATTATTAAACTATCATTTGGGGAAAAAAAAGCATTACAATCTGTTTCATGTTATGAAATATAAAAAATAGTAGAACTCTAATTGTCAAAATAAAGAAGCAATTATTTCATATGTTATCCTTGGTATTTCAAATATTTTTGTTTGCTAATTCAACAAACTTCAATATTTTACAGTCTTCCAGACATCAGTTATCATGACTTAAAAGAAGATATAATTATTGCTATAATCAGTGTATTATTTAACAGACTACAAAATCTAGCATATGCTACTGCTTATGCTGTCATTTGAGTAAGAGTCTAGGTATATAGCAAAATCAGACATTTAGTTAGAATCTGATGTAGAAATCTGTATTCTCTCAAGCAGTTATTACTGAGGTGACCTCTTTTTCAGATGCTACCTACAGTTCTCAAATTTGTCAACAGCCCCTAAAGGCCACCTAAGGAACAAGCAGGGCACATGTCAAAAGGAAAACATTTTTACAGTAGTTTTTAATGTCACACGTGGAAAGTGCATAACAGTTCTGTTATTTGGCACTGATAATACATTTTTAATTATCAAACTGCACAGTAAATCAGTCTTCTTTCACAACTTTGCAGTAATATGACTTCTTCCAGACCACTCATTTAAAACAAGAGAGGACTTCAAGTACATATCATAGGATCACAGAACAATTTGGGTTGGAAGGGACCCTAAAAATCATCTAGTTTCAACCCCTCTGCCATGGGCAGGGACACTTTTCACTAGACCATGTTGCTCAGAGCTCCATCCAACATGGCCTTGAATGCTGCCAGGGATGGGGCATCCACAATTTCTCTGGGCAACCTGTTCCAATGCCACACCACCCTCCCAGTAAATATTTTTTTCTAATATCTAATCTAAACCTGCCCTCTTTCGTTTGAAGCCATTCCCTCTTGTCCTGTTTCTTGTCCTGTGTTAGATACTTTCACCCTTGGAAACAGATACAGCACCTGTCTCGAAAAAGAAGGCACTGGCTTTCAGAAGAGCTACAGTACTGAGCTTTCTCTTTCAATTCATAAGGACAAACCTACATCAAGTCAGACTAAAGTTTCTATAGCAATTTATCCTATTCAAAACTGCTGCTATGGGAAGAGTACAGAACAGTTAAAGCCGAAGGCACTGGTATTTTCTTATTACCTCCATATATTTTTTCCTTAACAATTCCTTAAAACAGAGGTTTTATATTCTTGTTGAATATCATTTGATGGATTTTCTTTTCTTCTGTTTTTCTTTTGTACTTTTTTTACTGCTTTCCATAGGAAATTTTTTCATTATTTTATATTGCCACTGATGTTAGCTTCGTTCATTTCCTGGTACCTTTGTTTCTTAGAAGGCACTGTTCTTCAGTTCCAGCAGCTTCATCTTTGAAATATATGATGAAAACTTGTACTTGAAAATACTTGTAACTGAAAGCACTGTGGCCAGTCATTTAATGGAATATCTGTTATTTAGTTGAAATACATTATTGGAATTACACAGTACCTAGTTTTTGCCCCCAGTAGAAGAATGACATTAATAAAATTGAGTGCAGTCAGCACAAAGCAGCCACAAGGGTCAGGTCCTGGAGCACTTGCCCTGGAAAGGGAGTGCGAGGGAGGCAGTGTTGCTCAGTCTGCAGAGAAGCCGTCTTTGAGCAGATGTTAACAGCAGCCCTGGTAATTCTGAAGAGCAGATGGAGCCAGGCTCTTCACAATGATGCACTGTGAGAAGACAAAATTGAATAGGCTGGAAAAAGGGAGCACTCTCACAGGTACAAAATAAACATTTTCATCATGAAGACAGCAAATCATTGGAAGAGGTGTTCCAGGGACATTGCGCAATCTCTGTCCTTGGAGGTTGTCAAGATTTGACTGGATAAAAATCTGAGAAGCTGGCTGACCCTGCTTTGGAGAGAAGGTTGGATTAGAGACCTGTATTCCAACTTGTATTCTTCTATGAATGACAAGAGATACGAAGCATGCAGCCTCCCTAATTTGAAAGAAGGTAGAATATGTCTTGATTTAAATATGAGGAGTTTTGTACTGTGTTTTGCAATGGGGAAATTTAAACCATATTTGTTTTAAGAGCACTGCCAGGCCAGGAAGAAAAAAATAACAACATTTAGACATATTTAGCAATAATAATTGAAACCCAGCTGGCTAATACTTGTCAGCATTTTGAGGAGAGAAACTGGTAGTTAATATTCCAAGACAAAAAGAACTAGAAAGAACTCTCTATATATAACTGTATTATAACCTCAGTATCTTCTCTTACATCTGTTATTAAAATATGTTCTGCTGTAAAGACTAAAAATTGCTAGTGCCTGACTCTATTTAGGTCAACAGAGACATTTATTTGTTCCTATTAGTTTCATTTGTTTTGTATCCTCATCTGATATTTACTATTTATGCACTACTCTGATAAGGCTGAGATCTTGGGAAAGATTAGGAAAAGATGAGTTGAATGTTCTGTAGGATACGTGCATTATTTAATTTATGGCCACTCTTACCAAGTTTGCATATCCCATGTGTTTAAGAAAAGCAAGACCAAGAGACTGGCCAATCTGGTTAGGAAAGCTTTAAAACAAGGGTGATGGGGTGAGGGAGTTGACAAACCACAAACAGATGAAGAAGTAGTGAGCCAGGTTTTCAAGCAAAGGAAGCAAGGTGATGTGCGCATGAAATGCTTTATTATCAACAAAACAGGGAAGGAGTCCTGCTCCAAGCCTATGCACACAAATGAAGAAGTGCTAAGAGAATAGCATAAGGGGAAGCTCTTAGTATTTTCCTGGAAAATCAGCATGACTCAATGCTTGCTTCTCTGAAATGTCTGTAAAATAATATAGACAGAATCGGATACACAGGGAGGAACTAGAGGTCCACATAAAGGTTCAGGGCAGATAAAATTGGGATCACAGGGATGTGGTGGGATAGCTCACACAACTGGAGAACTGCAATGAAGGGGTACAGGCAGGGATTTGGATATGGATATAGGGGAGGTGCCCTGCTGGATATGATATTTACAAACAAAAAAGATCTTTTGAGCAAAGTAAAGGTTTGGAGGCAGCTTTGGCTGCAGTGGCTGTGAGACGGTGGAGTTCAGGATCCTGAGAGAACGGAATAAGGCAAACAGTAGAATCATAATTCTGGACCACAGGACAGCAGACTTTGACCTGGTGTAGGAATCCTGGGAGATCATCCTAAAGAAAGGAAGAATCACCTCATCCTTTCCAATATCACGTTCTTCAACCTCAAGAATGGCCCATCCCTACGAGCAGAAAATAAAGCCAAGGAGACGGGAGGCCTGCAGATGAACAAGGAGCTCCTGACAAAACTCAAGTTTGAAAAGGACAAGAAAGTGACTGGGAGTTGATCAACAGCATAGACTTTCTAAAAGCAAAATACTGCCTAACTAAGCTGATAGCCTTTTATAATGAAATGACTGACTTGGTGGATAAGGCGATATTCATCTTGACTTTAGCAAGGCTTTCATCACTGTCTACTCTAATATCCCCATTGACAAACTGATGAAATACAGGCGAGATAAGTGGACAGTGAGGTAAATTGAAAACTGGCTGCAATACTGGGCTTAAAGGGTTGTGATTAGCAGCATGAAGTTCATCTGGAAACAAGTCACCATTGGTGTACCCTAGGGGCCAGTACTGTTTAATGTCTTCATTAATGATCAGGATAAAGGAACAGATTACATTCTCAGGAGCTTTGCAAACAAAACTGGGAGGAGGGGCAGATAGACTAGATGGATGTGCTGCCATCCAGAGGAATCTAACAGGCTGGAGGAATGGAAAAACGGGAACTCACAAAGTTAAAAAAAAAATGGAATTTCAAGTTCTTAAACACAGCTTCCTTTTCTCTCTGTAGGAATTAAATTTGCATTTCTTAATTCTCAAAAATGTACTTGAATGAACAGCCTATTGCTTATACATAAAAAAGCTGTGGAAGTATGTTTCTTTCTTATGTGGAAAAGATGTGGGTCTCCTGTACTTGGGAGGAATAACCCCATGCACCAATTCACATTTAGATTCAACAGGCTGTGGAGGGCGACTAGAAGTCCTGATGGACAAGAAGATGGCCACAAGCCAGCAGTGCACCCTTGTGGCAAAGGCCATTAGAAATCACTGACTGGAGTGAAGACAATTATCAGTGTTAGTTACAAACAATGAATGCATCTAACACTTCTAGCTGGCAATTAAAATCCATGTTAAACCTATTAAATAGAGTAATTTCATAACAATCACTAAGGCATATCCATTTTCATGGAGCCATTGAAAGATAGCATCAAGTAGCAAAAGTTTTAATAAAATAGAAAAAAATTTAGAAAACAGCATCTCTTTGTAAAACCCAATATATGCAAGACCAATAATACTTCAATAAGAAAAAGACTGTAAATATCTAACAGATAATCTAATCTTCATCTTTAAATCCTGCTAAATTCATATCTTCTAAAATTTGTTACCACAATGACATTCTAAACTTTGTCAATTATTTATCTAATCTATTGTGTGCATGCACTTGCCACCTTTTCTCTAGTATTAAACAGCAGCGAAAAATGGTTTCTATTGCCTACAGACAGTCCCCTAACTCCCACAGCAAGCTTATGTGAGTCTGTGCACTCTTCTGTCTTATTTTTGTATACCAATCCTGTTCCCCTTGCTGGAAAGCTGCTCTTTTGTTCATGTGAGATGACAGAAGGCCTTAAAATATTGGAAATTCCTGATTATTAATGGGTGGATTCTACATGTTCATGTATTGCACTACAAACCCACACCTATTAATGTTTCTCTGTTCTTTTTTTTGTGTGAGAGGATAAGATATAACATAGACACATATGACAGCCATTGAATTCATCCATAATTCTATAAATTCAAGGAGGTGTACTAACACATAAATTTCTTTTTAGCAGCTCTAATAAATCAGGAAAATTATATTTACTATCCTTGTGATGATGTTTTGTGAAGAGACAAAACGTGGAAGTTGGGAAAACTTCTTGAAAAGACAAGAAAGAGACTGGGAGGAAAGGCAATTAAAGAGAAGACAAATACATTCTTTGAATTTACATTTTAAATTCAAATTCGGTGTTCAAAGAAGGGCAAATGCAGCCAGAGAAGGGCAACAAAGCTGGTGAAGGATCTGGAGAACAAGACTTATGAGGAGTGGCTGAAGGAGCTGGGGGTGTTTAGCCTGGAGAAAAGGAGGCTCAGGGGTGACCTTATCACTCTCTACAACTACCTGAAAGGAGGGGGTTGGTCAGTTCTCCCAAATAAGAAGTGACAGGAAAAGAGGAGGTGGCCTCAAGTTGAACCAAGAGAAGTTTAGATTGGATATTAGGAAAAAATTTCTTCACTGAAAGGGTTGTCAAGCACTGGAACAGGTTGCCTGAGAAAGTGATGGATTCGCCATCCATGGGGGTATTTAAAAGATGTGTAGATATGACACTGGACATGGTTTAGTGGTGGACTTGGCAGTGCTGGGTTAATGGTTGAACTCAACAACTTTTCCAACCTTAACAATTCTATGGTTCTAAAATTTATATTAAATGTTAAAAAAATAAAGTCATTGATGTGCAATGTACTTTTCAATGCTGTATTCTGTTCTTGGTACCCAAAGGTCCAGTAGTTCCTCATAATGTAAATAACAAGAAACACTAAGGTAATTCTGGCAATTCAAGTAGCTTATTCCAAATGTTGTCCTGCTGCTTCAGAGTAGAGCACACTTACTCCTTTTTTTTTTGCAAGTTTTATTGTTCGAGCCTTTATTTCAGATCAGAGACTGGGTTACTTACTAGTAGACTGAAGACTAAGCATTTTGCTACTTATCTGATTTGTCTTCCACTATATTGCATTGCCAATGCAGTAGAAAGTATTTAATTGCCATGACTGTTCATTTCTCATGTTCTTCTGAAGAAATTAGTAAAGTTTCCAGCTCTTGTCTTGTAACACTTGTTCTAAGTGTTAAATTATGCAGATTTTAACTGATAATATTGCATAAAATTGTTTTAGCAGCCTGAAGTGTTAGAATCACTGATTGCCTTTTTTAAGTTGAGGTATTTGTTTCTAAAAATATTTTATAAAAGAGGAGAGAGGTTAGATAATTATTTCTAGGACATTTTTGCCAAACCAACCACCCACAGATTATGCTGAAACCTACAATTCTTGTTTTCTTTGAACTGTTGAGTGTGTACCTATTTTATCTTAAGTGGGCATAAAAATAATATTAGCCACATTTTAAACAAACATATATCAATGATTATTTTATAAAGTTTGATAAACAACGAATGTATCTCATAAGTATGTTACTGTTATGAGCAACATGTTATAAGATATAAGTAAGAATAAAGAGGTTAAAATATCCTTTCCACCTGTTTAACAGCTTAGCTGCATATTAAATCACATATTCACTATTTGTTAGTGGTTTATTATTACTTATATGCAACAATTTGCTTATTTGAGTTGAAGAAAGAGCACAGACCCTAATTCTTCTGCATGGATAATAATAATCACTAATTTGTTTCCTTTCCCTTTTAGAAATAAATTTTTTCTGAACTTGCTTTCTACGAAAACCAGAAACATCTTCCGTCCTGCACCAAAAGCTTTCTTTTTAGTTCTTTCACTGCTCAGAACTAGATGGGACATTTAAAATTTTAACAGACATATTTATTAAAACATTAGCTTTTCCCATTCTTCCTATTGAATTCTAGCTGCATTAAAACTCCTTAAGAGTCCTATCAGTGTAACCTTTGAATACTTCATTTTTCCTTTAGTTGTGAAAAATTCAATGCAAATCTTGTTCTTCAGTGAAAATTTTTACAGGATTTTGTAACAAACAAAATACCTGTAAGTACTTTTTAATTTTTAAATTAACAGTTTGGGGTAGTTGAAAAGTCTTTTCCTTGTGAAAAGTCAAACACATGCAATGTAGGTAGGAAAATAAATGAAATCAAAACCTGAGAATTTATGATTTTTCAAAGGTGACAATGAAAAACATCTTGATATAACTGACACCTGATTTAGTTTGGGTACACAGAAAAGCAAATAAGGGATAATAATCTCAGTATCTGAATACAAACTAAATATTTTCATTCCTCAGAGAAATTTTTATTAAAACCTAAATTGAAACTCCCTAATTATGAACTATGTAGAGACTGAAAAAGACAATGACAGAATCTGTATCAGGTCCAGACTAGTTACTCCCAACTGCTTCTTCCATTGCAACTAGAGAAAATAACCTCCTGATTGGATTGACTGAATTTGCCTGTGTTTGAGAGCCTTTATTTCATATTCTGAATCCAGCTCTGACTTCCTTTGCTGTTTCTTCATTATTATAAGGAGTAAAAAGCAAAATAAGTTTCTTAAATCTTAAATGTCTGATTTTTGAAAGAAAAGTGCATGAAAAGCTTATTGAAATAATAAATAAGCATTACCAGAAAACTATGATTCTTACAGAAAACTTTCAATGAAAATATTATTTTGAACTGGACTAATGAAAAAGAAATAGTTTAACAAACTGTGAAGACATGTTAAAAAACCCAGACAAACAAGGAACTTCTATAGCTTTTTATACTCCCTTTGTGCTGAAGGCCAAATGCACAGATAGTTAAATAATCTTTTGAAAAGATCCATGGACACTGACTACTGAGTTTCAATCAGCAGTCAGTGACTTGGAAGCTATATATGAAAACAAAAGAAGGTTATTGTAAGATAGACCCCTACGTTACCTACATCACCTATCACTTACATCTTCAGGACTGAGAATTTTAAAAGCTCCTCCTTGTTGTTTTCCAATCTCTGCACAAATGTTTAGGAGAGCCTGGTTGGGGTACCCCTGCCCCCGCTGCTTCTGGAACACTTATCCATGCACTTCACAGCAGCTGAGCACAAACACAGCTTACATCACTCAGAGCTCACCTGGTCTGGGAGCTTGTAGATAAGCACTTCTGAATCCTCTGAAAACCTACAGGAAAACCTGTAGGTTATCTTTTCTGTATGAGTAAAGAATATCTAGAAATGTTTCTTTTTAGATGTAATATTACACAAAATTACCAAGATGGTAGTATCAGGTTTTGCTGCTTGATGTTGTTTTACCTTGTTCCAATTCTATTTATTTGTGTTAAATTAAGAGTTGACTGGTTGTTGAGTTATGGCATAATAAATATTTTACACCTTGTGAATTTAACAACACTCAGACTCCACTGTTGTACCTACTCATGCACGAGGTGTGAATTATAGCTTCATTACTCACACCTTGTCATTTCTCATTGTTTAAGCATTATGTTGAGATCAAACAGAAAGATAAATTTGTTTTAAGTTTTGCTCCTGTCAATTAAAACTCACTTTGAATGTTTCACAGTAAAAGCTTGTCATCAAAAGAATAAATTCTTTGAGAACAAACAATTCCTAATATATTTTAGAAGTGCACAACTGTTGGCACAGAAGTCCAAGATCATAGAATCATAGAATGGTTTGGGTTGGAAGGGACCTTAAAGATCGTCTAGTTCCAAACCCCTGCCATGGGCAGGGGCACTTTCCCTTAGATCAAAGACTACATTCATCCTGATTAAGTGTGGTCAATTCACTGACATTCCAGCTGCCCAGGCAGGTTTTTTCAAATACATTAGCACCTCTAATTGGCAGTCCAGATGTAGCTGTCTTTGGTGACCTATCTGAATAATAACACTAGGGGAATAGTATCATAATTCCCTACTGAGGGATGATCATGGATTCTAATTCTCTGCTCTGAAAGAAGCCTAAGTAACTTGGAGAAAATATTTGAAGGCATCTTTGTGATTGGATGTTTATCTATCGGGAAAATACTCATTTAAATTGTTACTGAAGTTTTCCTCAAACACTGGTATATTACTTTAATTTTCTGGTGGTTTTTAGCATTGCTGTTCCCAGTATGAAAGTCCTGTGCTTGTTTTCTACAATCACTGAAAACTACTTGTCACCGTAATATGTTTTCAAAAACTGATGCAACCTCCTTTACTAAAAAAAAGGAATTGTCATCCATTCTGTTGAAACTGTCTTAATACACAGCTGAGAAACCAGGAAACTTCACATAGGAAGAAATGGAAATGTTTAAAGCATATATGTTTTTAAAAACTTCACATCAAGGTTGGAAGAAGGAATGTTTCCAATTGTGCCAAGGACTTAGTGCCTTCACTCTTAAATTAAAAAAAGTCTAATCATTAAGAAAATAATGTCTATGTAAATATTGCATTTTTTCCTTCATAAATGTATTGCAAGATAATTTTATATTCATTTTAATTTGACACTTTATTTTGTAGGAAGGGGTATTTTAGTTCACCTTTTTTTTTTCTTTTTGTCCTTTTTTTTTAAACTCAATATAACTATGGATTTAGAAACCTAATGAAAATACTGTCTTCTTCAGGTGCTCTAGATTTAAAATTCAGACAACAAGTTACACAAGAAAAAGCAGTTTTGCATTTTTTTCCGGGATGAACCTGTACTGGAATCATCACGTGTTTAAGCATTTAGTTCCACTGTGTGGCTAGATGGCTCATCTGGTGTTTGAAAACAAATCATGCTCATTGGGTCACTGTGATTTTCTCCTGTGTTTGAGATCCTTATGTGCAAAGCCATAATTTGTTTAAAGTCTAGGATCTGTGCTCAACTGCTCTCTTTCTTCCATCCCTCAAGATCTTGAGCTCTGGTGTGTTGTGGTCACTACTGCCAGGACTGTCACTCCTTACGTGCTGGTTTGAAACTAAACCAGCAGGGGAAATTAACCCCACACAAATATCTAGCGAGAAATTTTAGGTCAGAGTTACAACTTTAATGGAAAGGTTATAATAAATGCAGTAATACAGAAATAAAACTGGTTTAAAACCACAAGCTCAGAGTACAACCTGATATCCCATTGACCAGGGTGGTAGCTGTAGTCTGATTAAGCAATGCTATTGAAGTGGTGGTTGAGAGCAGTGGTCCTGTGAAAGGTCTGGAACTGTGCGAAGTTTGCCTTCTCTGCTGGGTACCCAGAGCTCACCTCTCATTGGGTACCCAGTGGTGGTTCGAAATCCTCAGAACCGCCCTTTTATCTGGTGGTTCTTAGGTGGTACCTCCCTCTGGGCGGGGATTTCCGCAATGGAAATGATCCTATGAGTCATAGGATGTTTCTGGGGTTCTATTCATCAGTGCTTATCCAGTTTGGTAAAGGGCCATTAGCAGAGGTGACTCTCTCAGGATGGGTAGTGCTTCAGTTTCCTGGGGGAGATATCACAGCTGAGATAAGAAACAATACCCCACCTCACATGGTCTGCCTCTCCTCAGCTTCTAGCCTGAGGAACCAGGTGTGTACCCAGCTACTGTGAACGACCTATTGATGCGGATGGTGATAGAATACATAATTGATTACACCTAATCATATCCGAAAATGTTCTTCCTTGAACACTAGCATGCACCAGTACTGATGGAGTAATTATGGGATACACTTCTTGGACATAAGTAACCTCAATTATGCATCATAAGGTGTGGCTGTGGCCCAGCCCACCTTTGGGCTGAGGATGAATGACATCCAGTGGGTGGATTTCCCCGCCCAGGACAGTGGGTCCGAGGGTGGATCGGAGGGCGGTGGCATGGGTGGCACTGAAGTCTAGGCCACAGCCCCCTGGGTGTCTCCTGAGTTAACGAACTCCTCCCCTGTTCCAGAAAGTTGTGTGTTCTTCGGTTGTTGATTGGTTTCCCCCTTCATGCTTATGTATTACCCCAATTGTTTATGTAATTAAGTTCTGGAAGGTTCAGTTCTACTGTGTTCCCCATTGGTTTTCTCAAGTTTGTCCCACCTTACCTATTCCCTAATTGGACACCTGTCACCCCTTGTCATTCCCTTGTTGGCTGCTTTCCCTGTACCTCCCTTCTCCGCCCCCAGTATAAAAGTTGTTGTCATCCCTTTCCCGGGGCTCTCTGTAGCACCCCCTTCAGCCTCCCTGTTCTCCCAGCCCCGGGTCGGGGAATAAAGCCTGGACTGTTGCTACTTTGAGTCCCTCTCTCCTCCTTCGCTCTCGCCGGTCGCTACAATATCATCGGCTGCTGCCAGCTCCTCGCAGGGGGCACAGAGCAGACTGCTCTCTAACGGCTGGACAGGGCACTCACTGCCAGTCGCCTGCTTGGCCTCCGGGCAGCCAGCGGTCAGCGACAATAAGGTTTATGCCCAGTGCTTGATTCCATGTCCCTGTTGTTTAAACTGTGTTCAACATTACCATATCTTGCTTGCTGCAAGGACACTGAAATGGACAACAATATTCCAGGAGCAATTTTGCTTGTGGTTTGTAAAGAGGCCAAATAATTTTTTTTTCTTCTCTGTATTATCCACCATATATATGTCTATTCAAAGATTTCCTTAGGCCCCTTCACTGTAGTATTGTGCTAAAAGGTCATGCTGATTAACTACAGTGACCCCTAATCCTTCTATGAATCACTGCTTTCCAAGACAAAATGTTGTTATTGACTAATAATGGCCCCATATCTTCCTCTGTGCTTAGTTTCACAGTAACTGAAATACTGGAGCTTCTGTTTGGCTGACACTGAAGATAGAAAGTTTTTTAAGTATCCTAAATCCACCTCTGATTTTATTTGACTTATATATTTAAGTCTCTGATTTACAGTCACCAAGCAACATTTTCAGCTGATGTAAATCAAGGTGACTTGCTGTTTACCTCAAGTAATGATCTATTCCACACACTGCAGTTGCTTAAATGAAGCACAGAGAAGACATCTATATGATATGCATTATTGACTACTTTACACATAATAAATTAAGATTAATATTAAACATTATATTACATAAAAAGTGAACTCACAGCCATTTGGAATAATGAGGAATCAGATGTCCTAATTGCACAGAAATTAAAACATTATTTTTTGAATCAAAGCATTGAGTACTCTGAGAGACGACATTGGCATAAGTCCATTGTTCCTCTGAGGCTTTCCTTCTCTATTTCAGTGAATCTGCCTTCTTCTTACTCTTATAAATAAATACATGTTTACTAAGCTTTTGTCTTTCCTAGAATGGACCTCTGTGATTCTTCCGTTCTCAGTCAGAAGGCAGCATAAATGCATTTTGCTCATAGGTGGGACAAATTCAACTATGTAATGGTCATCATTTAATGCCTGCGTGAATACAATAGCACTTAAAACCCATTCTTAAAATAAAATGTCAAAAAATCGTAGCGTTTGAGTTGGAAGGTCTTTAAAGATCATCTGGTTTCAAGACACCACGGTCAGGGACACCTTCCATTAGACCAGGTTGCTCAAAGCCCCATCCAACCTGGCCTTGAACACTTCCAGTGATGAGGAATTCACAACTTCTTTGGGCAGCCTGTTCCAGTGTTTCATTACCCTCACAGTAAAGAATTTCCTCCTTATATCTCATCTAAATCTACCCTCTCTCAGGTTGAAGCCATTCCCTCTTGTCCTATCACTACACATCCTTGTACAAAGTCTCTCTCTGACTTTTCTGTAGGACCCTTTCAGGTACTTGAAGGTGCTGTAAGGTCTGCCCAGACCCTTCTCTTCTCCAGACTGAACAGCACTTACTCTCTCAGCCTGTCTTCTTAGGAAAAGTGCTCCAGGCCTACGATCATCTTCATGGCCCTCCTTTGGATTTACTCCAGCAGATCCAAGTGCTTCTTATATCGGCAGCCCCAGAGCTGGACGCAGTACTCCAGATGGGGTCTTATGAGAGCGGAGTAGAGGGGGAGAAGCAGCTCTTTTCATCTTCCTGTCACATTTTGATGCGCACAGGGTACAGTTGACTTTCTGGGCTCTGAGTACACATTGCTGGGTCATGTTGAACTTTTAAGATGACACTCAGTCTGGTGAACAAGAAGATACAGGGAGGCTATTTGTGAAGCAGCTACTGGCTGAATGCGAAACTGAATGAGAGCTTCCTTGTTACACTATGAAGAGAACAAAAGGAAACAAGTTGGCAGAAAGTCTCTAGCATAGTCAGAGCACTGCTGTATTGCTAAAGGAGTAAGTGTATGAGTCGAGAGGTGGAAGAAATATCGAGGAAGAAACACATCTTGGTACAGTTCATCCTCTGTATTTGTGGTTGGAGTGTGTTTTCAGATCCTGAGACAATACCATGTGGAGGATGCAGGTAAGACTTATTATCATAGCCTGTTTTTTTATTTAAATATATGTGTTTGTAGGCACAGAGAGAAAGAATAAAGAAATCCTACCTCCTGCATATGTCTTATCCAGTAGTCTCCTATTTTTATGGCTTCTGCTGTGCAGCAGCCCAGATCCTTTGATCCTTTATAATATTGATAATATTCATGAGCTCACAGGAGTGTGTCTGTTTTTCTTCAGTTCCCCCAATGTCTGACAAATGACATCACCTTTATTCCCCTCTCTCAGAGAATATGCTGTTGTTGACCTAAATCCTCATGTTTTTCTGAGCCTGATTAGACCTTTACAAATACCTTGGAAGAACCCACAGCATTACAGTCAATGGTTCTGCTTGCAAAGAGGTTGCTATGTAGGCTACTGTCTACTTACCTTCCAGCATCTGTGCAGATTTTCACTGAATTAATTCTGTACAAGAATTAATTGCCCTACACAGGTCAAAAGCCTTTACAATATTCAAACAATTTCATATAGCAATATTATATTCAGACATAATCACCATACAACTCGAAATCACATTTGTATCCTTCCAAACTTTTCCATGAGTTTTTCTGAATTTAGACCAATTTGCTTTTCTCTTCTTTTCTTCCTGTGCCAAAAATTGCCTCAAATGCAATTTTTCTGTGCTGCCAAAGTTGTTCAGTAGTTGCTTTGCCATGTAGACCTATATACATCACAGGAAATTGAAAAGTTGCTCCTGTATTTCAAGGAGGAAAGCTTTTGCTCACTGACCTGCAAATGCCACAGAAAAATCTATTTTAAATTGAATGTTGATCCAAATAAGAAAGGACTTGTACCACATTACATGAAAAAAGAAGCACTCATCATCCAATTATTCTTTGCTAAAGTCAATCATCTTGCTTTATGTGATTGTGCAGCAAACACAAAAAGCAGCTGACTACCTTGTTAACCATGGAATTAGGATAAACTTATTGTAACACTTATACTGCTAAATCCTGACCTTTCTGTGATAGGGCAGGTCTGTTTTCTCATTATGCATAATGCTAGGGATAAGAGGACCCAGTCCATTATCAGGTCTTCTCTTACAGTCACAAGTAATAATAAAGAATGAAGGAACAGATACATCACTTTCACAATAAAAATACTTGCCTCCTATTGTAAGACTCTTCAGGACATGTTGCAGTAATGTGCTGTGGGGGCCACTTATCTGCTCTTCCAAGCAGGAACAAAATGTATAGTTACACCTTTTGCTGATTACAGCACATAGACAAGGTAAGTGATGGGCACAGAGCATAAAATACATCCTGTATCGATATACTGTACTGCTTAGGGCCTCATTTCACAAGTGGAGCATTTTTTTTCTAATTTTTTTTTTTATGAGCAAAAATATGACACTGATAAATGTTTTCCTGTCTTCATCACAGCATCAGTGGAACAGGATACAAGACAGTGTTATATCATGCTTGATTAATTTGAAAAAGGACATTTTAAAGTGCTTACGGTCTTTTTATCACATGTCAAATATCTTGGTAAAAAAAAGTGAATTTTTGCAAATTCATTGGTAGTTCACAGCAGAAGCCTCAGCCCCTCCCTTTGCATGAGTCATGGATGACTGAAAAGACAACCTATGTAGGTCTAGAAACCAACAGATCTTGGTGTTCTGGCACCCTGGATAGACCGTTCTGCTTAAACTAGTCCAAAGCAAGTAATTCAAATCCAACATCAGATTGAAATTGCAGAGTCCTTATATTTCATATTATCTGTGGGAAGGGCAATTGAAAATGCAGTAATATAAAGATTAACAGAAGCTAAAAGCTTTGAAAAGAATAAAGCAAAAATGTCCTACACATCAAATATATTTGCTGGAGCTTATCCAGCTCTGCTAAGCTTTCCTCTGTTTTCTTTCACAAAATTGCCCTGACTATCCAACCAAGGAACAATCCTTAATTTGAAGCATGCAATCATGCACAAACACTTTCCAAAATCCTGTCAAAAGAGATGTTTGTTGACACAGTCTCAGAAAAAAAAAAATGGTTCCAGGTGTGTTTAATGAATGTGTGCGTGTATATATTAAGTCAGTAACTGCTTCAGAGAAACCAGCTATGAGAAATAGGTTTCACTACAGTCAGTGAAATCAGAACTTCAGGATGAGGAAATAAAAGCTAAAGAAGTAACTGCTGGGGGATAGATGTAGCCTGCATTTAATAATCTATTTTTATTTTCTATACACAGCTTTTTTCTGTCATCTTTATTGTCATGTGCAACCTCAAGCTTCTAGACAGACACATTCAACCTCATTTTAATTAAGATATCAAGACATATGGATATGTTCTAAAGCGCCAACAACTAAGTTGGTTGGGAAGATGTAATGCGTTATTTCTGAATGCATGCAGCAGTTCTGGTTTTGAAAGTTGTACCTAGTGGTAACAAACATGTTCCTTACGATTTACAGACCTGTTTATTTTGACAGTTGTTCAATTACAAGAAAACTTGCAACACTATACAAAGAACAGTTCCTAATAACATCCTTCTTTGTGCCTTTTTTTGTCTTTCATTTGTGATATTTATGCCTATGGGTAACTAGCTTAAATGGAAGTTTGATAGATATGTTACACACCATAAATGAAAAATTAATTCAGTGCTAAATCTTATGAAATCCCAAGTCTAATGAATTACAAGCAATATGGTAGTGTTAAAGACACAAATATGTGCCCACATAAATTTATGGGGAAGAGTTACTTATTTTCAGTGATTGTCATTCTTTTCCCCATACAATCAGTCATAACCATAAGCAGCTATAAATATTGACCAGATTTTTCAAATCTGGTTCTAGGGTTTAGACTCTTCCATTATGATGTGTCTGGTACAAGACCTGATTCTTATGGAGTAACTTTTTGGCACTTCATAGAAAATACGCCCTGATGAGGGGTTTTGAGCCAGCACATGCAGAGGTTATTTTCTGAATTCTTGGAAACTGAATAATCATAGAATAGAACCATAGAATCATTTAGGTTGGAAAAGACCATGTCCCCAGGTAGCTTGTTCCAATGTTTGACAACCCTTTTAGTGAAGAATTTCTTTCCTTATGCACAATCTAAACTTTCCCTGGCAAAACTCGAAGGCATTTCCTCTTGTCCTATTGCCTGTTCCTAAGGAGAAGAAACTGACTCCCCACTTTGCTGCAGCCTCCTTTCAGGTAGTTGTGGAGAGCAATAAAGTCTTGCCTAAGCCTCCTTTTCTCCAGGCTAGATAGTGTCAGCTCCATCAGCCACTCTTCAACAGAACTTGTGCTTCAGACCTTTCACCAGCTCTGTTGCCCTTCTCTGGACTCATTCCAGCACCTCAATGTCTTTCTTGCAGTGAGGGGCCCAAAACTGAAAACAGAATTTGAGGTGTGGCCTCACCAGTGCCGAGTACAGGGGGATTATCAATACCCTGGTCCTGCTGGCCACACTAGTTCTGATACAAGCCAGGATGCCATTGGTTGTTTTGGCCACCTGAGCACACACTGGCTCATGTTCAGCCAGCTGTCGACCAGCACTACCAGGCCCCTCAGTTCATGAAGGACATTGCGGTGCTGGAATGGGTCCAGAGAACACCAGCGACACTGTTGAAGGGTCTGAATTGCACGTCCTGTGAGGAGCGGCTGAAGGACATGGGGTTGTTTTCCTGGATAAAAGGAGGTTCAGGGGAGACCTTATCATACTCTACAACTGCCTGAAACGAGTTTGTAACCAGGTGGCAGTCAGTCTCTTCTCATAGGCAACTGGTGACAGGATGAGAGGATATAGTCTTAAGCTGTGACAGGGGAGGTTTAGGTTGGACATTAGGAAGAAAATCTTGACAGAAACAGTGATTAGATATTGGAATGGGCTGCCCAGGCAGGTGGTGGAGTCACCATCCCTGGAAGTGCCTAAGGAAAGACTGGACGTGGCACTCAGTGCCACTGTCTATTTGACAGGGTGGTGTTTGGTTGGACTTAATGATCTCAGAGGTCTTTTCCAACCTAATTGATTCTGTGATTCTGTGAAATGAATACCTCTAATGAACAACAAAAATGTCTTTGAAGTTTTCAAGTTAGAGAACAAAAGACCTTACTAACACGTATGTGACCAGCATTTGCATTCAGGCCTTCTAAAGAAGTTGAAGAACTGAGTGTGTTTAGCGAAATGCACTATTTACTTCCTCCCATCCTGATGCCTAGTTCACAAAATCACTGTTTTTAACTGTACTTACTGACAGCACAGTAGAACTACATGTTGATGTTATATTCATAAGATTTTATGTAGGAATCCTTTAGATAAAGAGTTTGAAGACCATTCTACTTGTGTGACAAGTGTGAAGGAAAAATGTGTTTCTGAATGCTTCAAAAGCAAAAAGTAGATGTGTTCTGGTTTTTGCAATTCTTCTATAACTCAGGGAGTCAGAACTGCACAAGAATTATCTGGGCCTTGAGAATTCCACAGAGTTTTGGAAGACTCGCTTTTGCTTTTTATTTCTTTCCATCATTGAGTGTTAAGAAATTCCTGACACAGAATGTAGCAAGCATTTTCAACTTCAGTCCTTTTCAACTCTTCTATAGTTCTGTCTTCTTGTTTCAGAAAATGAATATACACAATGTTTTCATTTGTCTGTTTGACAAATACTCCTGAATGCTCAATAACTTATATTTGAAATTAACCTGTCAGAGTAATCATGACACAAATATAATGATGAAACATTACTCTGCTTTAAAGATGAATTTCTGTAACAGTAATAACTAGCCTCTGGGGTGTTACTGATTGATGAAGCAATACTTCAACAGAAATTGAACTAATTTATGTGCAGGTCTACACAGAAAAATCTACATATTCTACTATGTGAAGACTCATTTGGCTAACCATCAACAAAATCATGAAGGTTGTAGACTTTGATTTGTGTTTGTTCAAGAGACATGTTAAGATGATGTATACATTAACCTAGAATACAATGAAAATATACATGCACATATGTATCCTGTTTCTGCATTGTACATTATTTCTTCACAATGTTCCACATTAAGATAAGAAGAACTTATTTAGCTTTGAAAATATCTGGCAGCTAATTATTAAATAAAGTTTTTATATACCAATGAATTTTACATAGTGAAGAAATATAAAACACATACTGCAAATTCAAAGCCAGAACTGTCCTTTCTCTAATCAAATGTTAACAAACTGTAAAGTTAATTCCTTGCCTCATTGAAAAAGTACAGGAATGATAATAATTATTGCACATAATAGCAGCTATATGCCCTTACATTTTTTACTTCTTGTGATCTAGTGAAGATTTTGCAACGTATTAGAAGAAACACAACAAGGACACAAGGTCTTAAAATAATTCAGTGAAGCTGAACTTTCAGAAGATGTTCCTTCCAACAAACTAGAAGTGAGAATTTACAGATTTGTAAATCATGTATTATAATGATATCTAGTCAATTTCTTTGTGTTTTTCTTTTTTTCTTTGTTTTGTTTCAGTTTGGTTTTGAGGAATTTCATCATTATTGATTTTACAATTCCTTGTAATATAAGTCTATCTGCCAGTGTAGGAATCTACAAACTGCTAATTTGCTGGAAAGACAAGAAAGAGTTGATATAAGTCACGTCCAGGTCTCAATAAGTACATTGACTGTGTTTCAATGGGAGCCTGAAATGGCTTTCTCTGTTACAGAAACCTGTGCTGTAAGACCTGCATATCTTGCCACAATAGTTTAATTCACTATTTTACTCTTTACACCATGGTTTTCATCAGATGGCTTAGATAAATGATTGACTCAAAATGCTGCTATGTGACAATGCAGCTGTTCTACGAGGATAATACAGAATGAGGGTTTTAATGTCATTGCACTGTCTTGGAAGCATAAAGCCTCTGTTTCTTTTGTTAATTAGCTGTAAACTGACAACTGTTTCCTTAAACTACTTAAATCTGTACACACGGCACATTTATTTCCACCACCACCACCCCCCTCCCAAAAAAAAACCACCAAAAAGATTGTTAACAAGTGGTTTCTTGCATACATATGAATACATGCATATAATATATGCATGGAATTCAGAAGTAAATCTCTTCAAATGGGTAGGATGTTAATGTAGGTGAGCTATTAGCACATCTATATACATGTGAAACTAAGCATCAAACTTAAAATGGATGTGTTTCCAACTCTGTTTTCCAAAAGACATACAGCTTCTTTAAGTGGTAGGTTTTATTTAAGTAGGTTCATATTTTTGGTGGTATTGCAGAGAAAATGAAAAGACCCTTTAGCAGGATTTATTGAACTGAGCTCAATAAGGGTCATCCAATCAGTGGCTGAAACATCTCTTCATCTACTTGAATTTATCCACTTCATCTCAGTTGCTCCTATATAATACATAATTTAGTGGGAACACTGTGTACAGGATTACCTAACTGTTTTCTATTTTACTCTAATGCTTTTGAAAGAAGCTATTATTTTCTGAGGAGAGGAGGAAGCATATATTAATTTTCTTATAATTGCTATCACCAGTTCTTTAGAATCACAAATGACCTTTTTTTTCCCTTAGATCAAAAGAATTTGAAATGCTCTGAAACGTCAAACTACAATTCTCTTCAGTTCAGACTGTGTATTTTTTGAGTAACTTTGTCCATCAGCATATATTAAGGAAAAACCTGATGATGATTTGTTTGGGATGAGATGGGCTTGTTTGTTTGTTTGATTTTGGTTCTGGGCATACAATCATGTTTGATTTTATATCATTACCATTTCACAGAATTTAGGAACAAAATAATTAAGGACAAAGTTGCCCTTTCTTATTTCAAGAAATAAACCACTGGGCATGTAGCTCAATCAAAAGCTCCCACTGCAAATTCACATACATACATGTACAATATCAGACAAGCTATATATCAGTTCAGTAGAAAGAACTAATACTATATACTCCATCAATACTTTTCAAATATTTTCATTCACTTCCCCAGATGTTTATCTTTTTCAACTCTCTGGCTTACAGACATAGATGGTAGCTGAATTTATACATAATTTGCAAAAGATTCCTTCAAGTTTCTTTAATGGGATTTTAAAACTCATATGTTTAAAACTGTCCTCAGTATTCTCATTATTTTACTACTAATTTTATAACCCTCATATATGCCATGGTTTAACCTCTGTCAGCACCTAAGCCTCACACAGCCACTCACTTCCCTCCAGTGAAATGGGGGAGAGAATTGGAAGGGTAAAGGTGAGAAAAGCTGTGACTTGAGATAAAGACAGTTTAATAGGTAAAGCAAAAGTTGTACATGCAACCAAAGCAAAACTGGGAATTAATTCACCACTTCCAATGGGCAGGCAGGTGTTCATCCATGCCCAGGAAAGCAGGGCTCCATCGCGCTTCAGTGGCTACTTAGGAAGATAAATGCCATCATTACGAATGTCCTCCACTTCCCTCTTCTTCCCCAAGCTCTATGTGCTGAACATGATACCACATGGTCTGGAGTATCCCTTGGGTCAGTTTGGGTCAGCTGTTCTGGCTCTTTCCCCTCCCAAATCCTTGTGCATCCCCAGCCTCCTTGCTGATGGGTCAGGGTAAGCAGCATAAAAGGCCTTTTACTTGTCCTTCATTACTGGTCAAATTTGTATCTGCCTTTAATCTTTCATGTAAGCCCTTCTGAAGCATATTCTTCTGAACAGATAAACACAGATCCTTACTAAAATCTTTCAGTTTCTCTGGATTGGGAAATAGTGATGCTGATTTTCTTACACAAAGCCTTTTCTTACACAAATGTATCTGAAACAAACATTTGAAAATCCAGAAAAACATATTTCCTGTTTCCCTATCTCATGGTTTGGACAAACTTAGGAGGAAGACTCAGAGTCTCCTCTGCAAAAGATAGTGTCCTAAAACTCCCTTCCCCCCCACCTTAAGAATTTCTTGGACGAAAGTGAAAAAAAACCAGTTTATTTAACAAACCCAGCTGCTGGTGGGGGGGAGGAGGGGTGCACACAGGCACCAGGGGAAGGGAAAGGAAAAATTTAAAAAAAAATGAATAATGTTAGATAATAAACCTCTCATGATGAAGACAACCTGGATGAATTCAGAGTCCTTTGTTTCCTGGGTGTAGTTTTCTGCTCTGTCTCCCTCCGGGCCTAGGATGGTGCAGGCCTCTCTCCAGGCCCAGGGGTGTAGGCCCCAGAATTCAGCGGCCTGTTGTAAAGTTCCAAAGGAAGAAGGAAAAAAAACATGATCCCAGGAAAAAAGCTGTCTTCTTTCCTTACCTCAGGCAGAGGAGGGAAAAAGCCAAAAGCAAGTTTCAGCTCCCTCCAATATCCCTCAGCTGAGCAAAAGCAGGGCGAAAACTCACAGGAAAAAAAACATAAAAAAGTAAAAAATTGTTCCCTTTGCCTTCAGCTATAGAAAGCAACTGGTGAGAGTTCTCTCCTGAGAACCACAACAACAGCTAGCTGATAAGTAAAAAATGTAAATATCCTGGAAGCATTCAAAACACAGTGCCTGGCTTCTTGAGCCACCTCAAAGACACAGAGTTAATATTTTTGCATTAGGCAGGCGATTGGGATATATAGCATCATAAAGTCACCTCAAGACACCCTAACAGATAGTTTCCCTAAACTACTGCAGGATTAGACTCTTTCTACTTCACATAGCTTTTTCCATGTACCATCTAGCAGAGCTCTGTGTCAGCTGAGGAACGATGGAGAGAGACAGTGCAAGGACACTGCATCTTCGAGGATCCTCTCTTGGTTTGGAGCCCTGCCTTGGATGAATATGGACAAAAGCTCTGCCTCTCTCTTTATAGATCGTCTGGATGTGCCTTTTTGCACAGCATGTAAAGCCTTTGTAGAGTCTGGGGACTTCCCTTGAGAGCAATGTGAGGATGAGTGAATGGAAGGCTTCTTTGTTCTTCTCACTGCTTCTATGCAGCATTACAAAGGTTGTTCATCTTGTCTTTAACCTGGTAGTCATAGGGTACTTTTTTCTATGGTCTTTAGGCTCTATAGCTGCTTTAGAGAGTAAGAAGTTTAAACTATGCAACTTTTTGGTGAATTAAATAATGAGCAAACTCCTAAATTAGACAAAATACTGTCTTCGGCATAAAAAAGAAATATAAATTTGTTCAAGCTGGGACTTGGACTATCTTGTTCAATGTGTTTCCTGTGATGGGTGGATGTTGACTTTGCTGAAAAGTGGTTTCTTTCACACAACTGAAGAGTGTTTTGGCAGCTCTATGATCTGGATATTGCCTGCTCCAATCTGTCTGCCAGATCACACTATGAAATTTGAAACAGAAACCTAAATTAGTATCACAGAAGATGTTAGTGTTAAAAAAGGACATTACACATCCTCATATTCCAGCCTGCATAGGAAACTGAAATTACATGAAGATCTATATATTTTTGCTATGCTCAAGATTTTAAGGCACTCTTCTCTGTAAATAGAATCTAGAATGGAAGAAGGGACTTGTTCTGAATGAAATCTTGACCACTGCTCAGGCACAAAATATTAGGATGTAAAAACTTTTTTATTCAAAAATGCATTTGAAAAGCATAAATGTGTAAAAATTGCCCACTTTGCATAAAAAAAAGTAAAAAATAATAGAGCATGCAAATATTTATGCTTTAGTGGAGTGTTCTTATCCTACAACACTTTAGGGCTTACGTCAAACACTAGACTGCCCAAGGTCAGGAATATATTTTCCCTCTGGTCTATTGTGCATTACAGAATTTTCTTGACCTTTCTCAAAAGCATTGGATGTTACTCATTTTTCAGAAAAGCAAACTGGACCAACTGAACTATTGGTTTAAGCTAAAAAGGCACTTCTGCAAATTCTGCAGCACTGGTAATTTTTGCCTTACATCAGAGGTATGACTTTCTCAAACAAGCAGCACAATAACAGAAGAAATACACCCTGGCATTTGCCTGCATAGCAGATTGCAGTGACCTATATTAGTCTTCTGGAACCAATTCTCAGTAGCCTCCGTAATGATCAAATTGATGGTTTAAAGGTATGGATCACTGGCAGTAATAAAACATGATGTTTCCCTTGTATTTCAGCTTTGAAATGGTTGAGAATTTGTGGCATGTAGCCACCAAAAATACATCACAATAATTTTCTGAATTTAATGACTTGTGGTTATGTAATCCCTCAAATACGCCGGTAGCAATCTTTTTAAAACTGATTGATTTTGACCCATGGCTTTCTCTATGGTTTCTTCTGTATAAAACAGCACTTTAAAATGTTCTTCAACTTGATCTTTATGGTATATATTTTACTTTCATTTCCAATTGCCATTTCTTTTAAAATGGCAGGAACTTATTTAGTACCTTACAGGATTGCTGCTTGGGCACAACTGACACTACTGTGGCATGCTGCTGCACTAACATCGATTGTACTTAGTGTGATTCCTGACTAAGCCAAGCTGCATAGCCACAAGAGAGAGTTGGCCTAACAAACATTAAAGTAGCTGTGTACCTGCCTTTTATTTCACTTTGTGGCTACACATCTCATGCACTTCTCTTCCTCTTAAAATAATTCCCAAAACACTCCCACAAAAGAGTTTGACACAGTCATTTTTTAATGCACCGTTAGGAAGACTGTACAGATTGCACCAAGTCATATTTAGTATCTGGAAACACACAAGTACTTAGCCAGACTCTCAAGCAATGGGGATTATGGCAAACTGTAACCCAGATTTGGTCTGTAAGTAAATGCTCTTACACATTTCAGATGCCTCAATTACCCAAGAGAGATCTTTCATTTTGAACTAGTCACCCAGTCTCTTGGCAAACAGTTGCAATGCAAACCTGCAGTGCCTAACTGTGAAGAGTCATAGTAATACCCACCATGCCCAACAGGTCTGAACGTAGTACCAGTCTCCTCATGGAACAGATTTTAGTATGAGTACTCAGCCATCTTTTGCAGAAATGATTTATCCAGTAGAATACAAAAGGGGAAGGTCCAGAAAGGGAAAACAGACCAGAATCACCCAGCCTGTAGAATCAGAACCATTTTTTCATGGTAAGTCTAGGTTTTCACTGTGTTCCCAGAGTTTTATTTATTCTTATTCTCAACAGAGGGGTTAATTTCCAATGTGTTTGGGTACTGTGTTCTGTGGCTCCTGAAAGAGTGTTCTGCAAGAAGTTGCATAAACAGCTAGGAAGTAACATGATGGGATGTGATGCCTGAGGGTGAGAAGCAGTACTCACCAGTTTTCCAGGGCTGATAAGGATTGGTCTTTCTATGATGTTGTGCATATGCAAATGTAAAGCAAGGGAATCCTGTTATCAAAAAATAAATGCAACTTGAGACAAAGAGACACTAACTGAAGAATGGACACCATTCTTTACTTGTGAAAGAAGAAAAGTAATGGACCACTAAAACAAAAGCTGAAGGAGTTCATCCATGCAAAATATTTGGCCTGTGCCAAATACAACCAATATGGCACAGTGATTAAGAGAGACTAGAAGATTAGGATACTTTTAATATTCAGGAAACGTTTTTTCCCAGTTCTTGGTAGACATAATTTTTACATTTTTGAGCAATTATGAAGAATAACATTCCACATTTTTAGCTGCATTAATATTTAAAGTCCCTATCTGTCTTTTGTATAAAATTTATTTTATGTTAGCAGTACCAGCTGGCATACTGAACTTTTTTATTTATTACACCATGCACATATCATGAACTGAATTTGCTCATTTTGTTACATAAAAGAAGATCCGGTTGCATGTGATAAAAACCTGAAAGTAGAATTGTATATGCTACAGCTACAGTGTCTACTATAAGTTTGTCTTTCAAGATTTTCTTGTTGCAGCCTCCTTTGAGGGGAGGATGGGTGTTTAATAGTCGACAAATCATGCCCTTCTGATGACCAAATATATGGAATATGCTCAACAGATGCTAAAGTCCCCAAGTTAGGCAGTGGGTCTGGCTGCACATGTAATTCCTGACAATTTAAGTATGAATTATTTATTTAAAATGGAAACTTAACCTTCTGGCTTTGTAAATTATAAACCTACCAAATTAGATCTGGCATATTTTCCCATTCTCTCTCAAACCCTTACAAATATTCGTGTTGTCTGATGCTGTTACAACTCAATAACACTCCAGGAAGTGTTTATTTTTATTAGATTCATTTCATCCCATACATTCCCTTGCAGTTGTTTCCACCCATTGGGAGCCATAGTACACACTTCTAACTCTGACTAGATAAGACCCTTCCATGAGAATCAGCCCTAGATATTTTAGACCTCTGAATCTCAGCTAAATGTGTGTTAATTAAGTGTAAGGCTAGACGAGAAACTACAGCTTTACAGTTAGTATGAAAAGGAAGAAGAAAGGGCCTGTTGAGTCTTCCAGCATCAGCTGTTTGCTAAGACAAGCTCAAGACAGTGAGCCACTGGAAACTCCCATGCTACTATAATTCAGTCACTTCCTTTTGTGAACTGAAAGATAGCAAACTGAGTCATAAAGCTCTCTATGTAAAATCTTTCAGTTTGACCAAATAGAAATGTGATGGTGTAAAATGGGAGCTGAAGAAGGGCAACACCCATAATTTATACTTTGATGGGAGTGATGGGAGACTTTGCATTTTAGAGTGAAGGACCTATGCATTTCAGACTGAAGGAACTACACAGTTTTGATACTTGGGTCACAAATATTTTATTCAAAAGTTGCAGATTTGTGAAAATAAGCTTGAAACTCAAAACTGACATTTTTGGCTTATCTGAGGCAGCAGGTCATGTAATTATGGAGACTTGAGTAAAGATTAGAAGATGACATAACAATTACTTTCATGGTTTTAAATTTACCTACACCTGGATGAGAATTCAGTAGTGATAACAGCTCTTCACAGTAAGAAATGCATTACTACAATGCAGTTCATCCATATTAATATTTCTTAACAAAACCAATAATATTTTGTAACATCATGCAGTGGCAAGTTACACATGAAACTTACTACCTCTTGCAGAACCTAACTTAAACCAAAATGATTAACAGTGTCATCAACAATACCTTGCATGGTAGTAGCATATTGTGGCAGTTTTAATACTGTGCTTCAAACTGGGGAAGTGTTTGGGAAAATGTAAATTATCATCTAATTTTTATTCCAACCATCTCTGGTTTTCCCTCCTGCCTCTCAGAAATGTAAAGCACCAAACTGAAGAAGCAAAAGGATGGAAATATTGATTCAGTCCACAGATGCAAAGCAGTAATGAAATCTGTGTTAATTTGTACTTGTGGTAATATCACTGTATGGTTTGGGATATCCTTGTGCTAGAGGCAATCATCTTCCTCCTGGTTGCAATCTGCATCACCTTCATTACAAAGATAGGATAGAAATCTGAACACAGGCCCCAGGGAAAAAGCGATCAGTCTCCACCACGGCCTGAATCTATTGGGAAAGGGTTGTCTTGAAATTGTATATTTGCATATGATGTCTTCAATTTGTCATATACACTGTTACTATACCTTCTGGCTCACTTTAGAGACTTTTTATATCATCTGGCTATTACTGTAATGGGGTATTATTTTGTTCCAAGTTATTAATCAGATTTTTAAAATATTTCAAATTTTGGAAAATGGTGCACACAAATATATGTGCTTATCCTTGAAGTTTCAGACTCTCAAGGGCCATGAAAGTGTTTTGGGAGATCTCTCAATTTTGGCCAGGAAAGCCACAAGTTCTTTTGCTGAATCTCACCCTGAGCCCCATTGGGACCCAGCAGCCAAATAGCTGTTTTTGTAATATGTTGCAGTAAGGGTATGTGGAAGGAAAGAGTCTGCTATTTTAAGGTACTTTATCAATGATATTTTCCAATGCAGCAAGAGATAAGCAAAATAGAAAGCCACAAATAAGTACATACGGGGCCACACACCTCACTGACAAATGGCAAGGGAGGCAGTGACCACAACCAAACTTGGTCAGTCATACTAATTGATAAGGGCATAAGAGTATGAGAATGTTTATTCCAGGGAGATTATCTGATCAGGGACTTTGTCAGTTGGGAAAGTAAAGGGAAAAGGGGAAATCAGAAACAAAATATACAGAGATTTGGACCTGGCAAGAAAACCATGGAAATAAAGACAGGAAATAAACTTCACTGCTCATAGTAATCGATGGGCTATCAAGAAATTAAGAGTGAAACTTTCAGGAAGCTCAGCCTGAACTTTGTAACTGGTAAGACTGTAAAACTGGGGGATTCCAGACTGTGAGGGGTGTGGGAATGTATAGAGCTGTAAAAATCTATAAGGACTGCACAGGGAGAAGAGGGAGTCAGGAGGAACCAATAAAGGGGTAGACATAAAAGGCCACAAAAGGGGCCAGTTCTGTGTAAAACAGAGCCAGTCAGAGTGATTATCTGGCTGAGTCCTGCACTTTCTTACTGCAGTCTATCCTATCTTTTTTTTATATCTTTTTCTATACTATCTGTGTGCATAATCCCACTTACCCTCTGTGTCTGTGTGCTGCAAGGACTCAGTGCCAGCTACCAGTAGGACCTGTATGTGTGCAAGTGAAAATTGCTGCCAAATCCTGGAGCCAGACCAGGATATGGGTGCCCCTGACCGGTGGTGTCAGCTATGAGTGCAAGTGGGGTTTCAGTGTCAATGACCAGAATAGGTTCTTTAACTTCCACCTGTGGGTGGAGAAAAATGCAGGTCCCAAAACCAGCTGCTGGGGGGACAGGTGTGAGCAGGTGAGGGGATGAGTGCCAGTGGCTGAAACAAGACCTAAGGATACAGTCCATGTTCCAGGTGCCAGCTGTTGAGGAAATTAAGTGCCTGTATCTTTCCCAGACCAGGTGTGTGGAGGGTGTGAGTGCATATTAGCTGGCAAAACTCAGCCTGGACCAGCTGGTGAGTAGTGGGGCTTTGGGTTGATGCTCCAGCCCCTTTTTGTATTTAGACCCAAAATGTTTACCTGGGTGCAACCCTACAATTTCTCCTCTGAACACACCACAAAATAGTTCTTATGCTTTAACTGATGCCTGGACTACTGCAATTGTCCTCACAGCCTATTCAATCCCATTCTGTTTACTTCTCCCTTAAAGGAATGGGAACAATTTTGTATCGTTATGATAGGAATGAGCATACATGTCAACTCATTTTTCTTTAATTGCAGCCTGTCTTTGACTGAATGGATTGCTTGTGACTCAGAGGAATCTTGTGCCTTGTGTTTCAGAAGCCCAGAATTCTCCCACTCCTCCAGCAAAGATCACTGACCTACATATCGGTTTCTTTGCCTTCAGATTAGAGCACAGAAAATGCAAAGTTTCTCAGTGTTTGTATAGCATCCAGCAAACTCAGTCCTGCTCCATTAAGTACTCTTCTGGTGATTTGACATGATGCAATTGGACACTAATATTAATAATAACAAAGACAAATTCTAATATAATTTTAAGGTTTCCTTTGGTTAAACAACTCAATATCTATTCAATTTTTATCACCATTCACAGGATCCTGTAAAAAGAATATTCAAACATATTTTAAAAATTCAAACACAAAATAAATGATGCATTGCATTGGTATATTATTACTTTTGCTGATACTTTTTTTGAATAACACGTACGGAATATTACATTTACTACATTGTACTTACTCTTTAATTTTCACACATTTTCCATATTTTAAAAATCTTCTTGTGAGAAACACACTGAAATAATTTTAGAAGTGTCCCACTTCTCTTACATAAGATCTAAGCATCATATTTTATATAGTCAATTTTACTAACTTATTGCCCATTGTCTCAACCAATAGAACATTAAAAGCAATGTGTTTGTTGGAATACAAAACTAGCAAAAAGAGTGCTAATAATTTTAATTTTTTATATCTATAGAAATCACCAGTCCACAATCTGTTCTTAAAAAATGGAAAGCATTTAATTCCCCAGAATATTGTCAAAGGCTTTTTCTGAACTCCAATCACAATTCTTTCATATTTTGAAGTTTTAATTCATTATATTCAGACCACAGAAATCCTCTTGTCTCTCTTCAGTATAATTGCATCATTTTAGTAGAAAATGTAATCCTTTTTATCATCATAGTTACCATTTAATTTAATAGGCATGAGAATTATCAGTTCTATTATTATTATTACTATTGTAGTTCTCAAAAATCCCACTTCAGATCTAATATACATGTGAAGACGTTCATGTCCACAAATGCTTACAATCTAAAGCAACAGCCATTTGATACAACTGGACAGATGTAGTAAGAAACCTCTGCTTTCCTCATTACAAAATTTTAGTACAAGGTCCATTCTGGTATCTCCACCATCCTTCACCTCAAGAGGGCTGGTTCAAAACAGCTCGGGAAAGCACTGAAAATTGTCAAGTCAGGAACAGCAGCACACCCTTACAAAGAGGAGAAGTCAAATCTTTTATATCATGTTTGGCATGCAAAACATGAGAGAAGTTTCAACTACCTTTTCAATGTAAAACTATTATTTTTTATACATCCTTGAACTTCCTGAAAGGAAAATTTACATAATGTTAAAAAAAATATTATTACCATTTCTGGGTAGAACTTGTGGACAAAAATAAGTAAGTTTTGGAAAATCTTGTACTATTTTGGAGTAAAATTCAACTCCTAAGCTTTTTATAGTTTGTCCATCCTTACCTGATCAATTATCCATTAGATGTGTTTTAAATGGATTTTTGCATAAAATTCAGAAACTTACTACTTGTAAGAGTTTATGAGAAATGCTCACTGTAACTACTGTACTTTAATGTAAATCTGTGATAAATTTTATTGTGAGTATCAAAACCCAGAAATTCTTGTTGTATGATGGTGTTGGGGGGAACAAGTGCACAACACCCAGCTGGAAAGCAGCTTGGCAGAAAAGGACCTGCAGATCTTGGTGGACACCTGGCTGAACACGAGCCAACAATGTGCTCTTGCTGCAAAGAAGGAAAATGGTATCCTGGACTGCATTTGGCAAAGTGTTGCCAGCTGGCTGAGGGGTGTGATCCTTCCCTTCTACCACACCAGGAGTGGTGCGTTCAGTTCTGGACATGGACATACTGGAGAGTGTCCAATGAAGGGCCAAAAAGATGTTGAAGGGTCTGAAACATCCTTCCCTGCCAGAAAAGATGAGAGAGCAGGAAATGTTCAGCCTAGGAAAGAGAAGGCTCAGGGTAACCACATGAATGTACGTAAACACCTGAAGGGACAACGCAGAGAGGACAGAGATGGGCTCTTCTCACTGGTGCCCAGCAACAGGACCAGAGGAAATGGACTCCAGCGGAAACACAGGAGGTTCCCTCTGTAACACCAGGAAACACTTTTTCACTGTGGGAGTGACCAAGCACTGGCATATACTGCCCAGGAAGGTTGTGGAGTATCCATCCTTAGAGATATAAAAAAGCCATCTGACCATGGGCCTGGAGAAGGTGCTTCAGGTGCCCCTGGTTGGACCAGATGATTTTCAGAGGTCCCATTCCAGCCTCAACCATTCTGTGATTCTTTGGTGGTTTTGGTAAGGAATAAGATTTTTTTTCCTCCAGTGAGGGGATCTTGGTTAATGCTGTGTCTATAGAAATACATTTGTTGAAAAACAGCAAAAGTGCATTGAAACTTCCAAACATTCACCTAGTTGCTAAAACCAAATGGCTTCTCCCTATTGTATAATTGTATGATACTGATATGGGTTTGAATTTGAGGGACCCACATTTTTTCATTATAGTATATTACACCTGTAATTTATAATCTGCATTGATTGCCAGTTGATTTTCAAGGTGATGATAAAAAGCTGAGGCATGACAGCCTAAGAGAAACTGTCACACCATTTTATGATAAAGGAATAAAAGGAATGACGCTGAATTTCCTCTTTGAGAAAACTCCCGTCTTAAGACTCTTAAAAATACATTGCCAAATGTTTTGCTGTGTGTGAGGCAGGGTAACTGAATTAAAAGAGACCACAGAAGGCAAAGGATGAGCTTCACTTCAATAACCTGTGAGTTCCTTCACTGCTGTGTATATTTAACAGAAGTACAATTATAATTTTGCACTTGGCACATCCTACAGAAATTTAAAAATAAATACCAATAGCCTTATTCTTTGAAGGACTATCTTGAAAATCTGAGGGGGATTTTTAAAAATATTTAGTTCTCTGATACATCTATGGCCTTGTACTATGCTTTGACCATAAACAGCAGTAGACTTCACTTTTACGATTTTCAGATAAATATTAACTGAAACAAATCAGAAATGAGGATACTTCCACAAAGAAAGGCCATTCTGTCCCTCACTGGCTCTCTACCTAGGTCATGCATGTAACTTAGACTTACTGAAGCCCTCTTTCCATTTCCTAGATGTTTTATTTTTTGTAAGATGGAGAATTACGTACTTGGTAACTGTGGAAGGTCAAAGATAAGAATGCACAGCAGCAGAACATTGTGCAAATATCTAACTGTATAATCACTGTAGATTTTAAAATAGATTTTCTGTGTCACTCAGATGCTTAGCTACATGAAAGTAGTTAAAACAGCAAAGAAAAGCAGTTGACACTGACAATCGACTCATTTGGCTTGAGCTACTACACATAAAGAAGTATTTCTCAAATAAAAGCAAACACAAGCATCTGTACATCTAAGAGACTGTAGAAGTACCAAATAACTTTGAGTTCTGCTTTACCTTTGTAAGACATAAGTAAGCAATTCAAATACGTACTAAAACATTGACCTGACACTCTTCTACTCTAAAAATTGATCCTTTAGTTTAACAGCACAGTGCATACAATGATATGGTGAAGTTTGTAGATACACGGCATAAGCCTGGCACGATTTATTTGAAAAAGTCCTGATTAGTATGCAGCTGATTCAGTTTCAAAATGTTGTACCTGTTTCCTGTACTGTGAAACCACTCCTCTTCAAATCTGCTTTCCAGAACCAGGATTACTAAAACACTCATAATCTTTCACTTAGCACTCTTCCATATGGAAATTTTCCATACAATGTACAGCACCAGGTATTTTATATGGATGATAAAACTGCTGAGAACATTTTAGAAATTCAGTGAAAGCATAAAATATTTATTTGTTTGAGTACACAACAAAATAATTCAAAATTTTACTGCCTCTGTGGAGCACACGTTCCTTACAAACCAAAGATAAATATTCCTACAGAGAAATGAAGAAAACCTCAGGCTTGATCAAGATTTCCTAAATAAAAGATGAGATATATTGAATACAAAACATGAAAAACATGACATCCCATCTTACACACAGTGTCACAAGTTATTAATTCCTGATCACATTTCAGAATGTTTTGGGGTTTTTTGGCATGGGGGGATTTTTACCCCCTCAAAATCCTGTTATATGAGCTTATTTACTTTGCCAATAAATAACATCAAATCTCTATTTGGAATCAGAATATTTTTCTGGAATGTGAAGTTTCTAAAATTTCATAACTGCAACAAATCAGAAGGCTCTTTGTCCTTCTCTCAGAAGTGAGTAGGTATGCAAGCACATGCGTGTGATCACAGAATGGCAAGAATAAAGTTTTGTTACCCTGTCTCTCAAAAATATGTGGTGCCTCCCCAGCTCAGACTAGCATATTTTCTGCTCAATACCTTTAACTGGTCTGCATTGATCTCCAGGACATTTTTCAAAATGGTAGTATGCTGTGATCCCTTTTACACTGGAATCTGTAGGCAGGGAAGTGCTGGGTTGTATGCAATAGGAAAGCATTGCTCCTGCATTTTACAGATATTTTTCTGTCTTTTGCAGAACTTTCTATACTCTGCAAATGAAAGAGTACTGAAAAGGAGATGAAGGAGGAGTTGACCCTTCTCTGCTCTATAGAAGTACAGAAAAGATGGGATGAAGAAGAAAGGAAATAAAAGGATCAATCCTGCAAGACAAAGAGCTTTTGCTGAAGATGTTGAGTGCTCAACATCTGTAGCTGAGTAATCTCAGCTACAAGTGAAAGTGCTCAACAGCAGGGACAGAAATGGGCCTTTACAGAACTCTAAACAATATAATAGGAATGATTTGCTAGAAAGAAAGTGTCTTCATAAGTAGGAAAATAACACACAGTGGATGTAAAAGGACATGATATTTTGAGAACAATAGTACTATTACAAGTGATGCCAATAAATAACATTAAGTTGATAGGAGGGGAATGAAACATAATCAGTGCTCTCAGCAGTATTTTTTCATAGATACAATACAAGAGGTGTGTCCCATTGGAAGACCACTAATTATTAGTAAACTCGAGCTTACTCTGTGTACAACATCCAAAATCCAGGGGCATTAATTAATTTAGATTAAAATTGAAAATGGTCTTTCTTTTGTGAAGGAGCCAGAAAATTATAAAGGATATGATTGTCCTGTCACATCATCTCTTCCCATGTTTGACTCTGTTGACTTTGGTAGGTCAGTTCCTTGTTTGCAGTACTGGCACTGGAAAAAAGGACTGATATTCAGTAATTCTACATGGCAAACAATGCAGACATATTTTACACATAACCATGATTTGCCACACAATATCTTTTCTGTGAATTTTTTGCTATGCATCTCTAAGCTTTAGAAGACAGAGATTTGTTGAAGATTTGTGATATGGAGAAAATCCTTGCAACATGTATTTTTAAAGGGAGAAGTGCTGCAGGATAGAATCTAGTCGTGGGCCTCAATAATGTCTGGAACACTCATTGTATACAGTGAAAGCAGCAAGGCAAATATCAAACAAACATAAGTTTTTCCATGTCTCTCATCTTTTTCACTAAAGACAACCTCACTCCCATGAATAGAACAACATTGGGATAAAGAGCCTGCTGAAGACTGCAATGAGACTTTTTCTGGAATGGAGAAAAAAATGCTTTAATGAATAGATCTTTTTCTAAGAAGGGCTCATGTTAGTTCCCCTTTCTGTAGAGCTAGTGAGTGTCACAAAATGAGTCACCTTGATCCAGGCAGTCAGATTTCACTGGGCCAGTAAGTTACATTCTTTGACTATAAGGGCCACAAAGCAAGATGTGGGCATATATTAGTCACTCAAGTGAATTTCAACAAAAAAAAATCCTCTCAGTTTTCACAGAGAGGTGTTAGCAAGTGTACATGATAATTCCCTTGGTTTATTTTGTATCCGTTCAGCAAATAGGTAGAAAGTTGCTATCTGCATTTGAAAAAGGAAATACAAATTCTTAATTTACAGAACATTTCAGTCTGATTCTCTTACCAATATTAGCATGTAACAGTTCTTAAGTAAATCTCACACAGGGTACATATAAACCCACGATTTCAGCAGTCTGTGTGTCTTCCTACAAACAATAGTCTGGACAAAATCCACTTGTAATTGCTGAATATTTTGAGTATCTTGCATTTCTAATTCTGACCAGCTTGAGAAAGCAGAAGAACAAGATATTCTAGAATTGTAGATACATAGTCTAAATCATGTGGAGGCAAAAACCAGAACCTGATATCTAATGATAGTTACTTCATTTGGGATCATTTATTGCATTAATAATCCTAGACACTTAGCCCTGACATTTCAAGACACATTCATCTTGACTACTTTTTCTACTTACTACTTACCCACTCACTGTATCTATCTATTTACCACTATTAAGCTGGGTAGGTTATTGTAGAGTCAGTGGAGCGATGGATAACCATACCTTAGGCTAGATGCTTACTTAGTGGTTAAAATTAGCTCTTTAAATTATCCTTGCATTCAAGGGTGTTTATTCTCTAGGTGATACAAATATATTTAACGTGTCATTCTTTTCAAGGGCTCACTAAAATATTATGCTTTTATAATGTTATGCTTCCTTTTCTGGGAACTGTTGTTATGATCACAGCTAAGCAGAGGGCTACCCAGTTATGTTATATGTCTGCATTGCAAGAGAATGTGTTATTCAAAATCTGCTGCCAAAAATGTTCTTCTGATATGTTCTTTCCATTCGATATCTATGCTAAATGAAAGAAGGTAGTGACAAGTACCATGTAACTAGAGCTTGGAATGTTAAGTATGGTAAGCTGTTTTCTTAGGGTCATGCTATGCTATTAAAACACACAGGAATAATGAAAAGCAATAAATTTGTGGGAGAAAGAAGATTTAGGGTATGATGGAATTTATAGAGGGTTTTTAAATTTAGATATTTATAATTTTAGGAACTTTAAAATTCTTTACTCTTCCTTTCTTCATGTGTATTTACATCTTTTCAGCTATTTTTTTACTAAAGGGATTTTGGTATATATTACCAAATATATGCCTGAGAACTGAATTATTTTAGTTTTCTCATTGATTAAATACGCTACAAATAAGTACAGTTTTAAAGTCAGTATTCCATATTTAGATTCATTTAAGCATTTTACTGAGATGCATGATTAATTTCAAAAGCTACTCTGAATCCATGAATCCCTTAGTCATTCCAAATGGCTACTGTTTCATCTCTTTGTAGTTGGTGAAGAAAATATTTATTTTGTATGGTTTATGATTCATCAAATATATTTAAATGTCAGCTTCATTAGGAGATATATCATCCCCAAACTCCATTGACTATATTAACTAAGTTGGCTCATTCAGATATAGATTTCTGTGTTATAAATGCCTTCAGTGTTTATGACAAACTAAGAAGTGTCACTGGCATCTTAAACATAGATGCAGTCTAATTGCCTTATTTTTATAATAGTATCGAACTCTAAGATACTGAAAATACTGACCTGCAATCTCAGAAAATATTTTCAGCTCTTGCACATTGTGTATATCTAGTCTTTTTGTTTTCCATTTCACAATACTCTTAAGACCAACCTTTTTCTATTTGATTTGAAAACAAAGTTTCATTCATCTTCTCTCTTACTTAGCAAAATACCCTTCACATTTTTCCCAATACTCACCAGCTCAAATAAAATGGAGCTGCTGAGTACTCCAGGTGCTGTCCCAGCCCTTGATCTCACCATGTCCAGTTCATTGTACCTTTCAATTTCATCTTCTTCAAGGCACAATCTTGCAGTTTTTTAGTATCTCTCCTTTCTTTCTCTCTTTACATCACCTTTTTTAGTTTTTATTTTCCCTCTGATTCCAGTTTTGGTATCTTCTCATGTGTCCATAATGCTCCTCAAAACTGAATGCTCTTTGATTTCATAAGGCTCAAGAAAAGCTGGTGAAATCACCCACTCCAGTACTGCAACTCACTGAAGAAAAAGAAATTTTTTTTTGGTAAGAGCTGAAATATTTTGTCTGCTTTTGTTCTCCAATTTTGCAAAACCTACTCAGATCTCAAACTTTCCCATAATGCTTCCTTAATTCAAATTTGGTTTTGAAAACTGCTTTTCATCTATTTTACTTACATTAAAAAATTATATCTTTTAATTAGTTAGAAGAGGAAGTGGCTATGGATAAGTGTAGCAGGCTTTTCCTGCTATGGATGTTATCTATGGATATAAATATGAAATTGGATATTATAGCATATTTTAACATTAAAATAAAAAGAAACTTACTCAAGCAACCAGAGCTTATAACCAAGAAAGTATTTGCCTACTGGTATCTCCTGTTACTTGGATGTCATTGCATGCTTTATTATTTTACCCCTTTTCTATCATCATCTCCCCTTTCTGCATCTCTCTCTTCCTTGATTTTATGCCCTTCAGATCATACCTGTGCTTTCTACTTTGAAGAAGCCTTGCATATTTTAAGCGTTATTACATCAGAGGTATATGATAAGTGCTAACAATTATGAGAAAGAAATACATGAATGAACATGAGTTTGTCATCAGGAATGTTTTATAATACAAACAGTAAACAAAAAAAAAAACCCAATAGAGCTTGAAAATAACAGATTCAAGAAGCAGATGGCTTAAACCATTGAAACAGACTTGCTATATTATGAAAATGCAATAATAACAGAAGCTACAATTACTAAAGTAATAAAATTAAACTATTTGTTTGAAATATGCTAACATTAGCCCATTAACACTGTTATTAATTTATTCATCAAACCAGCAATACAAGTAGCAATAACACAAATTGCCTTCCATCAAACCAGTCAATATACTATACAAAGTCCATAATCTCTAGTATAGGCCTCTATTACCTCAAGATTTCATATCATAGAATCCAGGTAGAGGGCTTTTTTTAAGCCTTTATGGTTAGATTCTTTAATATCCAGCACTATCTCATGGATTTCATGTGAGGAACAGACGAAACAGCAGAGTACAATTTGTCAAGAGCTATATTATCAGAATAATTAACCAATGTTTTTTTTTATTTTTCTTAAAACTTTCAGAAAGTCTGTAGAATTATGATGACACCTGGAATATGTCATGCTTTTTGAACCCCACGATTGATACACCTTTGTCAAATCTAATGAAGGTCAAATAAAATAAGTTTCTTACATGTTCGATTAAGGACTGAAATTATCTAAATTTATTGCAAAAATGGAGGAACTGGAATATTTCAGACTAATTTGTCTGATGATCATCTATTATTGCACAATTTGGAAAGCACTAAATTACTTGTAATCATATTAAAATCATATTTCCAATTACTTGCAATCATAAAACCCCCACATATTTTATCCTTTCCTATTACAGAGACATGTGTTTGTCATTTAGTGCTTAATTTGTTGCTGCATTATTCCTCTCTTACAGTATTAAAACGCTAATGAAATGAAATTAAAATAACATACTTTGCTTCAACATAGTTCTTGAATACATGCTTAAATTTCAGCAGTCAGGTAAATATCATGCTGAATGAAAACTGTTATTCTCAGAGTCTCTTTAAACCCAAAGGTATTTTTTAAAAAAAAAATCAAGCCAAAAGCAATGCATGTCACTGGATATTGTCTGAACTAGAATATCTATTGCAGGCTCAGGGAAATCAATCACTTGGAGTTCCTGCCATACTTGTCCCCTTACAGTTCATTACACTTGTTAAACCCAAGTAGTCAAGCACATTGTACTGCTCACAAGAGATCATAGAATCATAGAAAGTTTAGGGTTGGAAGGGACCTGAAACATCATCTAGTTCCAGCATTCCTGCCATGGGCAGGGACACCTTCCACTAGACCAGGCTGCACAGTGCCCCACCCAACCTGGCCTTGAACACTTCCAGGGAAGGGGAATCCACACCTTCTCTGGACAATCTGTTCCAGTGCCTCACCACCCTCACAATGAAGAATTTTTTTCTAATATCTAATCTAAATCTGCCTTCCTTCATCTTAAAGCCACTCCCCCTTGTCCTATCATTGCATGCCCTTGCAAAAGTCCCTCTCCAGCTCTCTTGTAGGCTCCCTTAAAGCACTGGAAAGCTGCTCTAGGATTCCTCCAGAGCCTTCTCTTCTCCGGGCTGAACAACCCCAACTCTCTCAGCCTGTCTTCATGGGAGAGGTGCTTCAGCCCTCTGATCATCTTTGTGGCCCTACTCTGGACTTGCTCTAAGAGGTCATTTTTCTTATGTTGGGGGCCCCAGACCTGGCTGCAGTACTCCAGGTGGGGTTTGGTGAGGGCAGAATAGAGAGGCAGAACAGCCCTTTTGACCTTCTTTTCACACTTCATATGGATATGACTGGCTTTCTGGCCTGCATGCATACATTGTCGAGACATGTTTGAGAACATTGACACCTGGAGAAAAATAGTGTAATATTACACATTCTATATCAATCCTGTTTTTTTGGAAAATAAAACTAATTCAGTGTGTAAGGAAGATCCAAGTTGGGAAAACTTGTGGCACATACAAGAGGCTGAGCAGTAAATGACTGCTGAATATGCATTACCAATGTGACATAAAAGCATCAGTGTAGCAGCAATATGACTTCAGCTTTAAGAGTGAAGGGAGTTAAACTACTTCTAATTTCATTACTTATTTTTTCTATTTCTAATAATGATTTTACACTTTCCCCATTTTTCTTCTTCTACTTTCTCCCTCTGACACTGTTAAGTTCTGGCTCTGGATTGTGTGTATATATATATATATATGTAAAAAAATACAAAACTTATTTAATTATGTATATATANTATATATATATATATATAAGCAAACAGACTCCCAGCAATGATTCATTCTGCTGCATTATGAGATTCTTTGTCATGGAAACTAAATGGACTACTATTTTCAGCACAATTGTGATTTAAGTGTTAGCAACTGGAAAAAGTAATCACATGTTCTGTAGTTTAATAGTTCTGTATAAAGTGGATCCCCTTTATACAGAAACAGAAAGATGTTCTGACTGGAGCTATAATTTAAAATTACCATAGATTCAGATTATATTGCTGCCAAGGTACCAGATATGTTCACTACCTGAAGCATTAGTTTTGCCACTCCAGCAATTCAGACATAAGAACATTTAAACAACCATAATCTCCCAACAAAAATCTAACAACAAAGGATTAAACTGGAATGAACAAATATACATGCATTTCAAGTAATCAGTCGGGGGGGGGTTAAAAATTAAATATAACTAGCTGGGCCTGAGGTTCTTGCTTTATGTCACTTCAAGGGAGACTCAGAACTTCAGAAGCTTCCCTTTATTTTATGGATATTTTTACCTGAAATATCTGCATTCTGAGTGGACATAAGGATTCCAAGGCACATATGGGAACTAGTTATTGTTATCAAAATAATATAAATGGTAGAAGACCTTAGTGGGCTTCATGGGATGGTCAAACACACACACATATGCAGGTTTCCTGAGGTCCTGAGGGCCTGCAGCAAAAAAGTCTTCCCCTGACTGGTGGGTTATATCAATATCAAGGAAGATTTGTAATAGTTAAATTCTGAGATGAAGGCAGATGATAAAAATTAACCATAGGAGTAAGAGAGATTTAGAAATAACAAAGACAGCTTTGACATGTAGAGAAGATAGAGAATGGGAATAAACTCCTCATCACACATCAGTGTGAGAAGAGAAAGAGTTGCACAGCCCAAACTTGAAAAGGAATAATTTGTGTACTATCATATATAGAAATGTAAACTCATAGGCTTAATTATTCTGCCTGCAGATGGATGATGAGCCAACTGAGAGCTTATGGATACAGATTAAAGAGAAGAAGTGGGCAAGGCCCTCTACAGAAAAGTAAGAGCACCCTCATGTTCTCTGGCCCTGATACTCATAGAGATCTTCAGCTACTCCGGTATCTGCTGGTAAGACAGACAACACAGCAGAACATAACCAATCCAGGAGGTTTGTCTCTCCGATTTGGCTGTAGAGATACTATGGCCAAAATTCTTGCTAAATTCAAGGTAAATCTCATCTGCTGTTGCCCCTCATCGGTACAACTGGCCGCCTCATCATAGGAGACAATCAAGTTGGTCAGGTACAACTCACTCTTGGTCATGCTGGCTGTTCCCATTTGTATGGTCCTTCACTAGCTTGGCCACAGCTTCTGGGAAGATTTGGTTGTCATTCCTAGAGACTGAAGGTAGACTGGTTGATATCAGATATCTATTTTATTATCTTTAGAGTAATCTTGATGTCTGCCTTTTTTTGTCCATCAGGAATCTTTCCAATCTACTTAAACTTTTGAAAATGACGAAAATTTAGGGTCACAATGATGTTAAGCAATCCCCTCAGCACCCTTGGATTCATGGTCACATGCACTTGTGTATGCTCATCTTTCTCAAGTGATTCTTAACTTGATCTTCCTCTAAAGTGGGTAGTACTTCACTCCCACAGACTGTCACCAGTCACAGAAAACTGGGAATATGAGGGTATACCTAAACAGTCAAAATGTCACTTCTTTTAGATGTTGTAACGGGAAAAAAATGAAGACAACTAACCAGTGCACAGATTGTGTTTATTCTGCATGATTATACTCTGCCATGTGAGAGTCATCACTGCAGTTAAAGGTGTAAATAATCTACATTCAAAAATGAACTTGTACTGTAAAAGAATGAAAATAAATGCAAACAGTACAGTTAGTGTACTCATTGCACATCATCCTTATTTTGGCATGCATCTATTTAATTGCATTATGCAAAACAAAGGCACTCACAGAGGTAACAGATCTCTTATCCTTCAGACAGTGTTCTACTTGGCATAAATCACAGTGTACTTTTTAATGTTTAGAGACAATGATCTCTCAGGCAATGTTCATTTGCTATAACATAAAGGAGAAAAATCAAAATGATTACTTTTATTTTAGCGTTTATTCTGCTATGGTGCCCACAAAGTGCTAATTAAAAACCATTCTGAGTGGAGAGTGTGAAAAGACATTCAGTTCTTCAATACATAAATTTGGATCAATTGGTAACAGTCAAGAAAATTACTTGGATGAAAATCTCTGCTTTGACAGCTTATTGCCAAATAGAGCAAATATGTGAAAAGGCTGAGATTAAGACTGAGAAATTAACCTCCCTAAACCTACTGGAGTTTGGATCCACTTTTTTTTTTCTTCCACTCTCATCCGCTCAGTTATTCTTGCTTTTTGGTTTTCTGAAGAAGCTTCCCTAGAATTATCAAGGTTGAAACAGTTTAGGATTTAACATATATAGACAGTATTTTTTCCAGGAATTAACTGGGTGAGGAGAGTAGGTTTCATGATTATTTCAAGACTTTTTTATATTAAGCCATGGAAGGCTGAAAAAAAAATCCTACAGAAAATGCTGGTTTTTTGTAATCAAATCGTTCTGCAGAAATGTGTCATATTGATGACAAAATTAGTGTCAAAGGGAAGTCTTGTGACTTCCTCATTCATATCACTAGTGGTAAAAGATTTAACTTCACTAGAGTCAAAATATTTTGTTTCAAATTTATTATTTCATATTCATGAATGTGTCTCCGAATTCTTCAGAAATAAATATTTTTTTTCTGAACAGATCCTTTTTGCTGCAAATTTCATTCCATAAAAATACTTCAGTTTCAGTTGTTCATTCTAATTTGCAACCAAAAAAAAAAAAAACCAGAAGCTTGAGGTTTTTACTTGCTTTATTTGCCATGAATTCATGCATAGAAGATATTTGGAAAAAAATAAATTTTAATTCTTTTGTCAGCTTGGAGAGATGTAGCCTTCCTTTAATTCTCATTTCACCCTTCCCTGTACTCAAATTCCACCACTGTGTAAATTTGTAGATGTACCAGAAAGCCTTGTTATTCAGCAGTCCCAACCTTTAGGATCCATCTAGCTGTCTAAGATTTAGTAATGTACCTATGCCTCTGGGGTTTCTAAACAATTGTCTCTTTCACAGCAAACTACATCTTAAATACAAATTGCTAGAGAGGGACTAACACCATTCCTTTGGCTATAACAGGCAGGGGTTTTGATGTCATTCCAGGAAACCTTGCCACTGACAGATTGCTGATAGTTCTGGGAATAGAGTTCAGCTTCAGTACACTGGACTTCCCAATACCTTAATGAAATTCCTGGAAGTGCCTTTTGTACAATGAAACACTCCATGGGACAAGAGAAAACCAAAAAATATAAGTAACATAGCTGAAAGAGACATGTTTTTTCCAGGTGCCTCAAAGTTTAGGGACATAATACTGAGAATGCCAATAACCTATCTCCACATCAGTAGTTTGTCTTCTAAATGGAAAAATGTATCTGAAAACAAAGGCGTTACAGACTCGACCATCTGTCACAAAAATATTCAAACAAATAACTTAGGTTTTCTAGAGTGACTTTATTAGCATTGCCTAAACATCTGCACGCTGCAAAGGCTTATGCGATGCATCCTCACCGCACTCATAAAGTAACAAAATTCTGCTTCACCCTTTTGCTGTTGGGGAGCTATAGCACAATGAGGCATTATGCACCGGTGTCCCATTAAAGCATTTATGAGTGGTGGCACTCACTGTTCACAGCACATATGTCTCTTACATATTGGAAACTACTGAAATCCATATCATCTTGAGAGCTGCAGAAGAGTGAGGGATTTGTCACAGGGCTCTGGTATCTTGGATGTGCACACAAACATTGAAGCACTGTATAAAACGTGGATACTGATCTGTTACAGTTTGTGGTGTCAACTCAATCAGAAGCACCTTATGGATGGGTACTAGCTTATCTCTTGCTTGAGATACAGAGAAATACCTACGTTACAGTCCCACCAAGGTTTAAGGGTCATAGATGTTTGACATCTGCAAATATAGATGATTATAGGTGTAGTCTGGAAAATGTCACCAGGCACTGAGTTAATTTTATTCACTCATTGATAACTAAATTGAATTTTGGTGCTGAACATGGAAATTCTCATCTGAGCCCTACCAAGCTTAGGTAGCTGGTCACAGGCTATCTGCTAGGCACACTGCAAAGAAAAAATTTGAACCGGTGTCTCTCAGATCTGAAGAAAGTGACTTCACAGTGCTGGATCAGACATCCTAACAATGTTTACATGCTGAATAGTTTTACCATGGCAAAATGCTTGGTGGCACCTGAAATACATTTTCACCGAAGAATTCTGAAAAAATCAGATATCTGTATAGTCAGAGTGACATACTCACAGATGGAGAGAAAGAGTGCTGTGTGCAATTTACTGCTGCTGTAAGGTATGGTGCAAAGAGAACTATGAAGGGAACTATCACAAAGAATTCTGAAGAACAGAACAACAAATGTCTTGCAGACTGGCCTCAAAAAAGCCTTAAGTGGGTCCCACCCACAAGGTTAGACTCAGAAGAGGAGTCAAGTATGGTAGGAAGTTTTTGTCTCAGAAAACGTACCTCTCCTTGGAAGGTACTATTGATATTTTTATCTTCCTGTTCAGGGAACGGGTAAGATGATAAGGCAGGCAGCCTTATACACAAGGCAAACAAGAAGAGCTGTGACAGATAGCCCAGTGCTTATACTTTGTGTTCTTTTAATTCATGATGCAAAAAAGATATTTTACTTTTATTCCGTCCGTCTAAAAATATGGCAAACGTTATTTGACACTATATGAATTTAATCTCTGAATTTTGCTATTTTTATAGCATGTAACTTCTTTAATGTATATGTCTAAACTTCAGTGTGTACAACTGTTTAGATGCGCCCACAGAAATGAACCATTTGGTGGGGCAGGGGACCAGGAACATTAACTGAGGCTAGGCAAATAGTTTTGCAAAATGAAGAGCCCTGAGTAATTCAGCCACAGAAAGAAGGGAAATGAAAGCCAGATTCTGATCCCAAGACACAGTCAATAGTCCATAGTCAATGGAAAGTGCTGAGAGGGATATTTCTTCTAGAAAGGCCATTTGTGAAACCAGTGTGTCTTTTTATCAGCTCTTTGCAAAGAAACAGAGATTTACCTTCTCCTACAAAGTGCCCCAAACCCTACCTGCTTAATCTTAATGCATTAGTTCACATTTAGAACTTCCTCTTGCAGTCATAGTAATTGTAAAAGGTTCTTTTGTTTGTTCTCCAATCTTGTTAATAAGCTGAGGCCAAAAATCTGTTGGGAAATTTCAAGGACAAATGAAATGGGTGAATAACTTCTCCAGCAGTACTTCACATTAGTTTTTACTGTTTCCACAACTCTAGCTCTAAGCAGAGCTTTGTTGAATTCTGTCCGTATCATTTTTATTGAGCCTGGCATTCAGCAAAAGTCTGATGAAACTAGTTTACTTTTAAGAAACAAAGTCCATGCTTTTATACTTAATCTGGTATTTTATATAGCCAGGGGAATCTTTAAAAGATGTATTAAGGTGGGGTTTTTTTTAATTATGCTGAAAGAAGTAAAAGAATGTTCATGAATAAATAATTAAATTTAGGGACTATAGTAATTTTAATTATATTTACTTTGCTAATCAGAGACATTGGGAGTTGCATCCATTCATTGAGAGCTTGATAGGTTTTGTCTAAGAGCATTTTATAATTAAGATAATATATTAAGTCCTTGCTTGATATAATAAATATTCCTAGGTAACTTAGCATGGGAAGCAAGGTCTGTTACTCAGCTGAAAAGAAGACAGAGCATATTCTGGAGGAATGATTTTGTACAGGACAAGCTCCACGTAATGAAATCTAAGGTTTAAAGGAGCAACTTTTACCCTGGAGAAAAGGAGGCTCAGGGGGAACCTTATCACTGTCTACAACTACCTGAAAGGAGGCTGTAGCCAGGTGGGTGTCAGCCTCTTCTCCCAGGCAACAAATTACAGGACAAAAGGACATAGTCTTAAAGCTGTGCCAGAGGAGGGTTAGGTTGACTATCAGGAAGAATTTCTTAACAGGAAGGGTAATTAAACATTGGAAGGGAGATGCAAAAATGCCCAATTCAATTTGTTGGAGGATAGAAATATTTGTGTGGATAATCCAGACTCGTTTTAACTTTGGAGTAACATTCGATTATTGCCCACAGCCACATTGCACATCCTTATCGAAATTAAGTGTTTATTTTCTTTAATTACACTAATGCTATTACAGAATGAAATTCCACATGTCAAATATTTCCTCTTTCTTCTTCCTGTATCCTTTCTTACATATTGCTAGCACATATGATAACCTTAAGGGCCATAGAAAAATGAAGCAATCCTAGTAGGATTGAACCCCAATTTACTGAATCAGATTCACACAGTACAAACCAGTTGTTTGCACCAAGATTACATTAGTGGAATCTATCCTAAGGGGTGAGGGGACACCCAGCTCCTTCTGAGAACTATGTAACTACTTTAAATTACAGGTTCAGTGATAAAAGTCAGGGCTGTAACCTACTAGATCGTTCTCCAAGTACTAATATCAAACAACTAAGATAGCACACATTCCTGATTCTTTAGCTGCAAAACTGGAGTGCAAAGATGGTATTCCACTCTCTCTGTCTTTGAGGAATTTTTAAATATTAAAAGCCCTTCGTATTTTGGAAATGGAAGTTTTATCTATTACAACTTTGCACCTATCAACATGCTATTGTGTGAATTTGTAAAGCAGACAGGTAATACATATTCCAACTTGTCTGGTACTTGCATCTCTGTGCCATGAAAAGTAGACATATGTAAGTCATCAACAGTTTGAAAATAGATAGATACAGATATTGGTGGCATCTGTGAATATGAATGATAAAATCTCAACAATAGTATTTCAAACAGCAGCAATAGTGAAGTGTCATTTTTAGTTGCTGTCCTTGAATGATATTTTGGTACTGTGCTCTCACCAGAGTCCTTTCCAGTTGATTGCTTTCCCCCTGCCCCAAACACAGCACTCCATAAGATGTACCACTGAGAAATGAAATGGCGATATAAACCCTAATATGCTCACTCTTGGACAGAGTAGTGCTCTGAGTATACAAACATGTCTTTCTAGCACAGATTTGAGTCTAATTAAATATCAGTTGTGTTGTAAAACATTCAAGATCATTCTGCCTTTAAGTGTTATCAAGACTTTTTAAAGCTCTCAAAGTGGCACTAAACAGAGGAATGTACATGTTTAAGCACTGTTCTCTTTTTCTCTTTTTTAACTGAGGTCTCCAGGTTATTTAAATTTTAGAAAGAAGGTATTCCTTTTTGGAACACAATTTGCAGCTGTCCAGCTTTAATTGGCAAATTCTACTATGATAAAACTAATAGAGTGGTGAACAAGAACCAGAAGAGAAGTAGTTTTTGAAGCCTTGATAAATGTTGAAAACAGCTGATTATTAGTGGTTCTTAAAAATCTTGCAGATCTTCATACGTATTGTGAAAGGAATCATTTTGCTAAGACTCCAATGAATCTTTTGCAAAGCACGTGGAATGAAGCTTATACCCTGATAGTAAGGCACACACTTGAATTTTTAGCATGATTATTTTCATGGAAGATTAATAATTAAGGATAAATACATAGCTTTAATATTGCCCTTCACTTGACATTTGTTTAATAAAACCACAGATCATTCTGAATATAACAAAACAAATATTTAACACTAACTTTCAGAGGCATTTTTCCCTGGTTATATTACTAATGGGAATAATGCCTGAGAGAATTTATGCACATGATATGGCCTATGAGGAGTTTAAAGATGCTTCAGACTGTTAAAAAATTTTTAATATATGCCTATATGTTAAGAAACTAACAAACAAACAAACAAACAAAAAAAGTGGATTGAATTGCTAAGAAATATTATAATTATTTTCTGCTTATTTTCAGAAATTTTTTTGTAGGAGGACTTTTAAAAACGTGTATCTTATATAACAGTGTTTGGCCATATCAAAATATTCCTATTCAAAGAGAATTCAGATTACTAAAAAGGCATTATATTACAATTTCAGTTTCTACTTTTACATTTTCACACTCTTTAATGCCCTGTCCACTTATCTCTTTTTTTTTATTTAGGAAATAAAGACCTTGAATATCATTTTCATCAAAAGTCACCGTGTTTGTGAGAGCAGAAAGACAGTCTTTTAAAAGAACTATAAGTCATCAGTTTTCATCTTGTAGAACAATTAATATTTTACTGGATATTACTATGATAGAAGCAATACAATTCAATAGAATTTTTGTAATTACTTTACATCTTTTGCATTTTGAATTATACTAAGCTTCCAAAACAGTAGAATTGTCTTCCATATAGGAGTAACATTCTATTACATATCATTACAATCAGTGCTGTTTCCTTCTTTAACATCCTGCTTCTCACTAGGACAAAATGTTGTTCAGATTTTATGTTCGTTATAATAATTTTGCTTTACGAGATTTATCAGGGCTCAAAATAATAAAGTAAATTAATCTCTAATACTTTACTGCAATATTGTAAAAACTGTAACTTTCCTTTGGTTTTCTGTTTAAACAAAGACGAGTCCAAAAAATCCTTGTTTCCCCAAAATCCTGAAAAACCCCATATTGAGATATTTTCATTTCAATACTTCCACCCTTTAAACAAGGACCATAAATGAAAAACTGTGAAATATTTTATTAATTTTTTGCAGTATTTATGAGTCAAACATACCATCATATATTAATTTGAAGAAAATTACCTGTTTCATATATCTCTGTTTCATAGGTATGTGGTATGTCATCACAATACGGTGTGCTTTGAGTACCATAGGCAAATGAGTTACACATTGCAAAATTATACATGTTTTAATCTCTCTCCAATAAGAAGATAATTCTATTTAGCACCACTATGAACTTCAAACCACATTAAACCAGGACCTTTATCATAGCAAAACTGAAACCAAATTCAGGTAAAGAGAACCACTTGTACAGATGAAGGGTTTTGTCAAGATGTAATGCTAGAGAGACCTTATTTGCTCCGTCATGGCTGGTATCAGTCCATGCCTAATGTTAAATGCATGCAGTGTCTTACGGCTGGAATTGCTGTCCCTTCAGTACCTCTTCGTTGACTTGACTCATACACTAGACGTGTAGGCACAAAAAAAATGTAAAGCTCTTCCAGATACAAGTATTGTTGCAACTACTTTACAGCTGAAGAAACTGAGCTTAAGGCTCAGCTTAAGGTGAACAGCCTGAATGTAGCCTGAGTTGCCTAAGGCTACAGAAACGATCATTATTTGAGGTGGGTTTAGAGCATCTTTGCTCACAGAAAGATAAAACCTCTCTACATATGAGTAATGTATGGCTCATGTTCAGTATTTCTGTTGGGAAATCTTACAGCACTGAACAAAGGGTGTGTGCAATTCCTCACATTTTATAAATGACAAAACAGAAAATCAAGAAAGGGCCAGTCATATGTCTTAGTTTACCCACCATCAAGGGAAATACTAAAGTGATAATATTCAGCAAGTTTATGCAGTGGCTATCTTCATAATACGTATTTCCATTCCTTTCTCATAGGGTTAGGAATTAGTTAAAAATTACATGAAATCTTTATTAAATGTTTCCTTGTTAATCTATCATGTTACTTTAAACATTTCCCTAATGCAGTCATATCCTATTAGTAACCAACCACTCTCATTAATTCAATAGAAAAAGTGTTTTATCGTATTGACAGTGTTTTTATTGAATTAGTGGAGATGATTAATGGTAGTGTAATTCAATGGAAGCAGCTACTCAGATGTTAGACATCCTAGCATTGCAAAGGAACTTACTGCTGAAAATCATATTTGTCATTGACAACAAAACAGCCCAAATGTTGACAATTGTTGTAGTTGTCCATAGTCGAAACATAGTACTTGTTACCATTATTTGTTGCAACATATTTCATAACATACACAGGAGAAAAGTGCAACAAAACATAAAAAAGCTCACCCATTAAAGTGCTCTTTTTTGTCCTTGAGGATTTTCAAAGATTTTTGGTGTCTGCTCAAGGATATAGACAATATCTTGGATAAGAGCAGCAGAGCAATGAAGTAGTTCTATTTAGCTACATAACCATTTGTTCCATTTTCAAGGGAGGTGTGATAAAGAGCCTGTAGACACATATTTGTTTAGCAGTTATGTTTGGGAACATGGAAAATTTTCCCTAGGTGATTAGGGAATTTCTCTAAGTCATTAGCTAGGTCACTCAAGCATACGTATTTTTGTGTATCAAGGAATAGACTCTTCAGCTGAAATCTAAGAGGTTTTTTCCTCAAACATGTTACAAATGTTTCAGCAAATACAGTAATAATTTTTCCCATGGTTATTATAAAGAATATAAAAATTTCATGAGTAGAAATTAAGTACAGCTCATTAGAATCCTGACAACGTACACTTAATTAAATCTTGCTCCCATTTCACCTCTCCCCAAAAAGACTAGACACGAAATAAAAAATTAGCTTGATATTAATGTTAGGCTTTAATATAAATTAATATATTTGAAGCCACTTAGAAATGAGTAAATACAGTGAGTTAAAACTAAAACCCAAAACCAAAATGAAGCAGAAAAAGAAAAGTGAACAGCAAATGTAGGTAAAAAAGAACCACTGTCCTTTTCATTTTTCTTTCTTACTCTCAATTTCTTTTCTGTCATAAAAGGGACTATTTGTGTCCTATTTGATCCTCACCTTCCAGTGGATTTAATAACATCACATTGATGAGTGGGACATCAAGCCTTACTTATTTTTGTACCAGGGTGACTAGAATGCAGTTTCCCTTGGCTGTACTATTATCTTTTTGATGGAAAATTTTGCATATGTGCCAACATTTTACATCTTTATTTTCACAACACATTTCCCTCCCACCTTTGTGGCATAAGAGCACTCAATATTTTCTTCCAAAACCAGCAGACATAAATTTGATTACAAGAACAGTAGCACTGAGCACCATGTCTAGAAAACACCTGGCACTTGCCTTTTTCCATTCCCAGTTACAATCCTGGATCTGTTCACTGCTGTCTGCTTTCCAGCTCTTTGACATGTCTAGGGAATTAGACTTGTCAGATTTGTCTGAATCAAGCCTGTACCACAGTAGTCTCATCCCCTGGGCCTTGTAGGTTTCTCTGAAAAGGATCCATTCTCCTTGCACTTTGTAAGCTGAGCAACCCACATTTCTAGTGGGATACCTTACTGGAAATCCCAACTGACCTTATCAAAAGCAGATGACTCTTCAGTCTGCCTAGTGATGAGTAAGCCTCATCTAGGACAGAATTAAAGTACAAGGTACTTGGGGATTCTCTAAAAGTTACTGTGATCCTGAGGGGTTCTTTTTTGCAGTGTACAGTCATTTAGACCCATAAAAAGAGATTCCAATATATGATCTTTCTGATCTGATAGTTTTAGCAAACCCTGGATATATGATACACACAGTGTTGGAAGTGGGCCCAAAACTTCACTTTTTTCCCTGCTTCCTGAGCTCTGACTGCACTGATGTAGGGCAAATAGCTAGTAACATGACTAAAGGGCCCAAATTTTTCCCCATATTGTACGTGACTTTATTCATCTCGCTCTCATTCAGGTGCTGATGAGCAGAAAGTCGCTAATTGCAGTGGAGAGTGAAGGCAGAACTGGCTGTTGGCAATGGATTACCAGAGCATGACACAGGGCCATTTCCTAATTCACCTGAGATTCTTTCCTGCCATTTCATCGGGGCAGCTATTCACAGATTCATGGTAATAACCTGCATAAGTTTTGAAACCTAATTATGAATTTAAACAACAGAGCAGCAAAAGTTATTACATCTGGAACTAGAATCATTGAATCATAGTTGCAGAGCAACCAGATAGTCTTTTCACAAGCAATGTAGAGTCCAGTCAGTGGAGTCACTGTAAACATTTCATATCCTTAAAAAAAAAAGGAGCTTCATGCCGCATAAAAATTCATCTTTCCAGATTTACAGAGAGGGAAACCAGATGGACCAAAAATATTTCAGGAGCTAAACTAGATGAATATGAAAGACAAATGATTTAAAAAGGAGCATCACTATACTTTAAAAGAAATTAGAAGTTAATTTTCTGATATTCCAATGTACAAAGAACTTTTTAATCAAGGAAATACATAATTGCATGCATAATACTTCACATAGTGAGCTGAAAAGTTCAGTATCTTATACTTACGGTTTTGGTAACCTACAAATACCTTTTATTGATGCTGACCTGTGATTTTCATAGTTCATCCCAAATCAGATTAGTCTTTTCTGAAACATGAGATGGTTATCAGCTACATAGTTAAAAAATTTTGATAGAACCTTTACAGTGTGTTACTAACTCCCTCCTATAAAAAAATCCCACATTTTGTGTATTTCCTCTGCTTTAAGCAAGTTGGTTAAAAATTCTGTGAGCAGATAAGACTTAAAAAATTCAGAATTCTATTAAATACTTCTTATGTTTGGGTCTTTTTTTTAATGGCACCAAATATTCTGAAGAGATTTTTCCCTGTCAATTTTGACCTTTGAACTGTTCTGCACATCTAGTATTATGTAAACAAAAGACTAGTCGAAGTGGAAGACAAACAGTGTTAGACTACTTCCTTCAAAAATCTGCACATCTCTTTTTGAATCTGCATAAGGTACCACAGACAAATACAAGACATAATGAACCACAGTATTCTACTACTATATGCCTCTGTTGGTAGATCTATCTTGGGACTTCATTAGTATGTGACTCTTTTGCAGTCAGTCAATGTACATCTCAGAATGTTATAACTCTGAAAAACTAGGGAAAAGTATGAGCTGAATATTGTTCTTTTTTTTTCTCACACCTCTCAGTGGCCACACAGATAAATTCAAATTGTTCCTTGCTAATCCCCAGTCAATAGGATTTAAAAAAACTCCTCAAAATAGCTTCCTATGAGATGCATACACATAAGGTAACTAATATGAACACATAAGGTAACTAATATTATATGACTTACACTGACTCAGTGACAATTTTCATAGCCCTTTAGATGAATAAAATTTCATGGACGAGAAGAATAAGATCTTTAGGAGAAATTACCATATGTGCTCATGAATAGATTAAGTTACCCCTTCACAGTCCCTCCCCCAAATTTAAAACATGGGAGAAACACAAATCACGAACTTTTAGAATAGAATCATAAACTAACAGATTGATTTAGGTCAGAAGACACTTCTGGATGTCTCAAATCCAGCCTTTCCTCCCTTCTGCCCCCAAACTCAAAGGAAGGACAACTTAGATCACATAGCCAGGCTTTGCCCAGTCATTTGAGTATCTCTAAGAAGGCAGAATCTCTGTGCAACTCTTCCTGTATTTGGTCCCCTGATGGTGATTTTTTTTTTCTTAGTATTTACAGAATATCCTTTTTTGCAACTTGTGACCACGGCTTTTTTGTCCTTTCTCTATGCATATGCAAGATGCCTTATCTCCTCTACACCCTTCCTTTAAGTGACTGTAGAGAATACTATGTCCACCTTCAGTCTTTCGTTCTTCTGGATTACCTAAATAAGTGGACTTCAGCTTCTGTTTTCCATCCCCCTGACGACCTTGGTAGTATATGGGGCACTCACTTCAGTAAGTACAGTCTCTCTTGCACTGGGGAGCCCAAAACTAGGTTATAAATATGGCTAACTGAATATCTATTTCAGAAAAAAATTATTCTGATTCTGAAGATTTTCCTTCATTAACTGAATCCGGTCCTTTTAATGTTGTTATTTACATACTGTTACCATCAAAAGCTTGTCTCTTTTGTCTGTAAAGAATTTTAGCCTTTGTCCGTCCACATTAGTCAAGACTGGATACTCAAGTGCCACACAGGTCTTCACACATACATTTCAAGTAAGATCTCAAAATTATAGATATTTAAAGACATACTTAGTCTATGCCAGAATTTGGATTGGAAAGAGACTCCTGTTACCATCACCACATTCTTTCACATTTTTATTTTGAAAGCCCATCTGTAGAAAACCAGCTATTCCCAAAGCCAACCTCGTATTACTCGATCACCTGAATGTATCAGTGCTGGACATATCTATGGTTTGTATTCTAAATACAGTCTCTGTAGTTAGATGTTTTATTTGCTTTCCATTCAGTTCCTTATCTAATAATTTCTCAGTTTTGATCTGAAAAGCTAAATATGGCAGGGAGGTGGGTTAAAAAACCTCACATCAATAAACTCTAATCTCAGACTCTTTTTCACAAGAAACAGTAGCCTCCTTACACTCCACTGCTTTTACAGCCCGTACTCGGAGAACTGAGATTTCAGTCTGTGTGATTTATAATTGGAAAGCAGAAACTATAACATTCACCTGCTGTTCATATCCAGAAATGAAATGATACAAGGCAGTTTCATCACTCAACATAATAATTGGCATGAACCAGCTCTGGTATGCAGTATTCAGATCCCTAAGGTCTACTAACAAGTTGCTGTAACTACATGCAGCTGTAGAGGAGAAAAAGAGAAAAACAACACAACATTTTTCATATCACAGTTGTTTTGATTGATTCATGTGGGGGAAGTAGAGAAGTCTGCATTGGGTTTTGTCTTGATCCTACAGATGTTACTGTAAAGTGAAGCTGACCCTACTGATATCAAGGTCTCAAACTAGCCTGCAAATGATACTAGAGAAAAAACATCTAGAGAGAAGCAACAAGCTTTACAAAACAGAAGGGCCAAAATTATTGTGAGTAATCTTATAGTGATCTACTCCTCTGGAGTGTAAATTTCAGTATTGAAATTTGGTACTTCACCATACAAAAATCCAGGCTTCTTTCTTTGTTTTTAACCTACAAACTTTTAAAAATAATCCAGATTAAGTCATGACTAATTCTTGCCCAAGCAGACAAAGGACCCAATTCAGTGAAATACTTCAGCATGTATATGACTTGAAACAGCACTGAAGTCCATTCATGCCATTTTTAATATTTCCTGTACAAAAAAATAACCCAAACAAAACAGAACCTCAAAATTTTGGTTCCTGTCACTCAAAATGCTGAAAATTCTCATAAAATTTCACTGGCTATGCTGCATTTCTGTGATTTATTGCTCCTTAATAGAGGTTGTGGCTAAGAATGCCATGAAATAGTACATGCAGAAAATAAAGGTGCAGAAAAATAAAAATTTAGCCCCTTCTGAGATTTTCTTTTCTCCCAATGCTACTGAACTATACAGGATTCAAATAGTCACATTTCAAAAAATGCTGAAACAGGAGAGTGGAGATTTTTCTGAATAATAAAATCTCTGGGTGAACTGTTAAAAAAAAAAAAACAAAGGAAAATGTTGTGGTACAGGCAAATAGATGCCCGTATTTCCTCTCTTAAGATGGTTGGGAGATGATGTGATACAATTTGATTTCTCATTACCATCAGTAAAGCTTTTAAGTACCCAGTTGTTTCTAGGTGGGCGGGAATTTTTGTGGAACTGTGTGACTACTCACACATTAAATATATGAGTAATTTGCTGGTTTGAAAACTGATAGCAATAGGTGTGCTTTTCTCACAGTCCTGTAGAATGAAAAGATTAGTTAGCATCCTGCCTCCCCTCAGTTCCCCAAAGAAAAGTGCCAAAGTTCTACAGGAGGAAACTTTTGCCATTGGTCTTCAATTTTATCAGATGGGAAGGAAACAAATTTTTGCTGAAAGACTTCTGTCATGAAAGATAAAATACAAAGACTTCCTGCATATCAAATAACAATTTCTAAATATTCTGTAATTTGTAAACGGTCATAACAAAAATGCAAGCAGAAAAGATAGAAACATAACAGTGATTCATGTAAAAGTACATAACCACCCTTCGAGGGAAAAAACCACCAAGAACGTTAAATGGTGACTTTCTAAGGAAACCTCTTCTAGAGCACTGTGCTCTTTAGTTTATTTGTGGTATAATGATAGGAGGAACTGGCAAATAGGTAAACTCACAGAAGAGCAAATTAAGCTGACCAAGTATTGTGTTATGAAATGAATCTGTTATGTGTAAATGCACATACATTCTTGTCTACAGAAGAGTCTCTGCTAAAAATTTCAACATTTATGTAAATTAATGGCATCTTTACATATGTCTAGATATTTCTTTTGCTAAATGCAGGAAAGTGCTGTCATTTCTGATATCACACTGTAGTAAGACTGGATAAATGTTGACCTTTTCAGTCAACTGGTATACTTAAGACAAACATGAAAGTAGACATAATGATGAAAAGACTTCCCTTTGTTCAAAGGAAATGTTAGGGGTTAGTTTTGTTTTCTGTTTATCTAAACTTAGTCTTGCCTAGTGACTTGTTTTTGTAAAGCAAAAAATTGTTCTTGACCTTTCAAACCACTGTGACAAATGTGCTCTGTAATCAGATGTGGGTCACTGACACTACAATAGAAAAGTGACAGTCATTTACAAAGCTGTTTTTCTTTAACACTTAACACATAAGTTTTCAAATAAAACTAGTCTGGCACCTGTATTTTTAAAGGCAGATGAATAATTAGACTTAGCTGTGTCAGGTTAGGAGAGAAAAACATTAATAGCAATAACAAGGATTAATTTTTTAAACAAAAGTTTTGTCTTAGTTGACAAAAAGATGTTCGTTTGTCCTTGTCTTTCAGTCTACAATACTATATTAAGTATGTGTTAAATATCTGCTTTAGAGCTCCTGAAAATAATCTGTTGGCATTTGCAATCTTTACCATTATTCATAACCCAGCCTGAAGATGCTCATAATGCCTAAGGTTGCTTCTACCTAGTCTACTCTGACTAACCCCACCTACATTGGGACTCTATCACCTTAAACTCTGCTAGACTCTGGACAAGGACAGGATTGTTACACTCTGTCACCATCTAATGCTGCAGGTATCTAAAAGTACTAAATATAATCTCATCTGTTCTGAAGCTTCTCATTACACCTAATTTAATTTGCTTTAATATGCCCAGAGAAACTCCAATCTCTGATGATAGCAGCCCACCTCACAAGCATGGGTAACTGTAAATATCCAGAGATCCAGTCAAACACAATCCAAGCTTAACTTTGTGGGTTGGACCACCCTGTGGAGTGACACCATACCTTGCCTGCTCACTGGGGAAATTGAGGCATTCTGCTTAAGGATCACTTTTTCTTCTACCATGTTTTTAGACATCCCACCCAAAACCAAATGCTTAATATCCTCATGTCTTAAGGTACCCAAATTGATCCTAACAAATCTAGACCCATCTTTTATCCTCTGTCTCAGGATGGCAATAGCTACGGTGTCCGGCGGATGGACAGGGCTCTGAATTACTGGATTTCAGGAGGTTACTTCCAAAGCTGTGTGATAACAAGGAACAACAATTATTTACTATCATCTCCAGAGAAAGCCTCATTGAATGAGCTTCCCTTGTGTACTACAGCAGAGTTGCTATCTGTGTGATTCTTTGCATGTAGCTGAATTCTCGCTTTCATTTTTTTGGTTCGATGAAATCATTCTTTTTCCATCCCACCCCTGAAAAGATATATTTAGCAAAACAACTTCAGCAAAGACTGCAGAAACCGTGAATAAGAACTGTTGGGTTAAATCTGCTGGTTTTCTCTGGTATCAATGCAATTACAGACTCTCCAATTAGGGTCTGACCAAGGATAAAACTTGTCTGTATGTGTAGCTATCTAGGCAAGTGACAAGATCATGGTAAACAAAAGATGTTGCAGTTTTCACGTCCATATTCTGGTTACCATAGGTCCAAGGTCACCCAGTTTAGGCACCAGCTTCTGCTTTTATTCAACTCTGGAAAAATGTATGTTTTGGAAGTGGGATAATTCTCCAATGTCTCCTGCCTAGGAAACAACGATAGAGACGATCCCTGAAACTTCAGAGCCACGCATTTACTGCTAAGTATCTACTGTTAAGAATTTTAGGTATTTGCCATCTCATTATCCTCTGAAAAGCATTACAGCAGAACCATCTATCCTCAACATCATTTTTTTGCTACTTAAAAGAATCTGGGGTTTATTCTAAGTTGGGGGAACAAATACCTGAACAACATTAGGTTTTCTTTCCTGTTATATATATTTTAATATCATTTATTTTGCTGAGTGAGGAGGTAAAGTAATCTTCTGCATACAAAAGCCCCAAAGCTTCATAGTCCCAGTTGCCAAACACTTTCCAAGGGCTGAAGGGAAATCATAGATTTTCTTTCAGAAATCGTCTCACCTGCTGACATAGTGCTTGTTCCCACTCTTATTAAAATCACTGGAAGTTCTACAGACCTGGGCGAAGGGCAGGAATATGCTGTAACTCTGTCCTACTCCAAGTCGTACAGCCTAGAATACGCAAATAGATGAGGAATTTGAAAAGCTAATTTTTAATTTTCTTAATTTTTAAAATTTTATTGTCTAACTTCAGCTTTTTAACATGACCTGGAGATCAAGATTTTCCACACTAACAGCTAACATAGCAAATGCTTATCAGAAACCTGACACATTTCCAATTTCCCACAGTTTTCAATTGCTGTCTTCCTAAAAGGATAGATTAAATGGCTTTAGTCCTGCTGTATGGTGCATTAACACACAGGGTTCTTTTGCTGTCCCTACAAAGGCTGAGCATATAAAGCTAAAGTCATTCCTGGTGTTGAGTCACTGATTTCAGTAGAGTTGCTCCAAGAACACATTTGGCCTACCATCTCATAACTGTAGTTTGCAAAAACAGTCTCCATTGTTTCTAGTATCAGCATGACTATTGAAAAGTAAATTTAAGCTAGGGAACTGTGAATTGTAGTTATTTCTCTTGGTTATTATCGTTGATAAATACTGAGCTATTCTAAGGACATTTGAAAATCTATTTATTTATCATTTGATGATTAGGAGCAAATAGCATAATTATTAAAAAGCCTCCCCATTGCTAAATTATTCTTTACATTTTCCATTCCATTTAATTTTTATTGTAATTGTTTCTGTCACTTCTTTTTATTCAGAAACACTCCCCCTTTATCAAATCTTTTAAAGATACAAAGCAAACCAACCAACTAAGCAAAAAACAAATCAATAGCAAACTGTAAATTTCCTAATGGCAAGGGCATCTTTCTCTTCTTTCACTTCAAACATAAAGCTCCTACTTTAAATGTGGGGTACAGCTAGTCTTTAGACCCTGCTTGTTAGTCTTAATGTACCTATTCAGAACTCAGTGGGATAAATGAATTTCTGGCATAAAATGGATTCCATGGTTTTCCACTTGAAATAGAAGACTTCCACGGGATTTATAGAATTACTGGGGCTTCTGTGGCTCTTCTGAAGAAATTAAAATTCACTCTATTTGCTAGGAACCTTAGTTATGTACCTGTTGGGAAAATGTGAAAGAAGTAGGTTTTATTAGGGTGCTTTTCTCACAATCTGTGCTTCAACCTCTTGTTGCACCTCATAAAGGTGATTACTTTTCTTTTCCTTTAAAGGTTTTATGTTTGTAGGTTTGCTATGAATCTAAAGGGGTTTTGGCAGCACAACCAGTTACTTTCCTACTCAGCTGGCCATTAGTACTGGATTAATTCACTGGTCTGAATCCGCTGCTGTCCTTAAAGGAAATGCCATATTCTCATTATATCCTTCCATTATACTAAACATACTGCCCTCATTTAGGTTATGTCAGGCTCTAATGGCATTTAGTGACATTTCCCATTACTATTACAGCTAGTTATCTACTCATGGTTACAGTCTGCTTCTTTATATCTCTAGGGTGGTTTTAATAAAACTGTGTGGGGACAATGGCTCTATTAGAACTTCTGCATAAGTCTTATGTGAACTGAAGATCTCCAGAATTTTTCCACTGTCCTATGTATATTTTTTGATTCATTTATGCAACATCTACCAGTATAATATTCTTTGGAGCCATTGGGTTAGTTCTGCCACGAAAAACAAATTTAATTGTTCCCTGTAATGTAGACACCCTGAGAAAATATATTTTTATTATCTGGTAATTATTTTTTAAAAAATAGATCTCTTCTAAAATAGCAACTCTCAGACTTATGGAAACAGCAACGACTCTTAAATTCAATAGTGCCTGTCTGTTAATCCTGTCACATGAAGTCATATTTGCCACTAAGTCATATTTGTTTACGCATATTTGTTTACACAAATTTCTCCAACTGGTTTGATTTGTTCAAAATTTTAAAGAGACAATGCTTTTAGAAAGAAATTTGGAAACTTAATAACCAAGCTCTGAATACCAGTTTTAGCTTTGTATTTTTTTTGTCAAACTTTAAAGTATACGAATGAAGGATCAACTAGAAAATCTTGGAATTTATTAAGCATGTTTTTCTCTAGACCTCAGATGCAAAACAACTGGGCTATATTTGACGAACTGTAGCTCAGGACTGTCAGTGTCCTTTTATCTCCCTCACATTTGTTATCTGCCAATAATGGAAGGCACAATGGGTCCTGAAGACAGGGCAGTGGATTTGGTCTCAAGATACCTTGCTACTATTCCTGGTCTTGCTAATGATCTACTGTGTGATACAGAGTAAATTACTCCACCTTTCTTTGTCCCAATGTCTCTTTGTCATGAAGACAGCTACCTAAAGCGTTTCGAGATCTAAAGATCTTTGAGTTATATGCTATTATCATTTATTATTTATTCTCTGCTCTTCTGTGTGATTTTTTAAAAGACATTCTGTGCCAACTAATGCACATTTTTCTGAGGCAAGCAATCCACGCTTGTCTGAAGAGTCAGGCTGTGAGCACAATGAGACAGTTTTTTCATCTTGTTTCCATAGAGTTCTTGTACAGATAAGTTTCTTACACAAAAATTATGAGCTGATCAGGTAGCCAAATGTATGAGTTTTCAACAGGGAAACACAATCTTTGCATTTACTTCTATGTATTTCTAGTGCATCATTACTCAAGGCTGAATATGGCCTGCTTCGCTAAGCTGAAGGCTGTTTGAAGTTCATTGACACCAACTGCAACAGCATGGTAATGAACTGACTGGTACAGGCTGGAAGCCATCATCTACCAATGGTGCCACTGTAAATGTTGTAATGCTGAAGATTTTCTCTACCAGAAGCAGGCTGCAAAGAGTCTTTGAAAAAAAAAGAAATTGGAAAAAAAAAAAAAAACCAAACACAACAACAAGAAGGAAGCTAACAACACCTCCTCCAACTTTTCCCTTTTTTCCAATGTTGTTCCATACTGGATTTCAGATTTTCTTTCTTTGCCAGCCCCAGCTGTTGTTTTTATTAGCTTTCCTCAAAAGCTGGCAATAACATCGTAAGGCTCTTTCAGAGCTTTTTCTTTGACTCTCAACGCCCACACAGCTGTAGCAAACGTGATGGGTTCTAGTTGTGTGACAGTTTAGTTAGCAACAGAAACAGTTCAAAACTTGGGGGCATACCAAGAAAAATTTTCGCCTCCAGTCTGGTCCCTTTACTGATTTAGATGATTTTAAGGTAGTACCTGGACTCAAGTATGTGCCTCTAAACAGTCTTATGCAAGAAGTCAGACTGGTTTTGCTTGTGTTCCATCCCCCAAATCAGCAGGCTGGCACAATACAGAGCACTCCAAGCAGGGCATATTACCTTGACTTTGGCATGATGCTAACTGTGGCTGCAGGTTTGCCCTGGTTTGGAAGGTGGGCTTGATTTACGGTCAGCATGAGCTTACATCTGCCTGCAAACCAGCTGCAAACACTCCCCGGCCAGCCCCAAATTTCTCCTGCAAATGGTTGCAGACAGCCTTGCTGGTAAGGATCCTGGTGAAGGCAATTAACAAGGGTGGAACTGGTAAAGAGTGGGGGACCAGACTGCCACAACCCCCAGCACTGAGAAATTGTATCAAGTGCATCCGCTTGCAGACTGTCACACAGAACAGCTCCAAATCAGGAAGGCAGGAGAGAAGCTTAATGCAGAAATCACTTTGGCACAGCTCCTACTCCTATTAGAATTCACGCTGCTGTACCTCATCTTTCTTCCTTGGGAAAACCACTACTAGCAGCGACAGGTCGTTCAGTTTATAGGCATGCTGCAGTTTGGCTTTCTTTGCTGCAATTATTATCTCTAGTGTCAGCTGCCACCTAATTCTAGTCATGCCGTTTGGTTGTGCTGAAATTCATCATTAAGACCTTTAAAGTTCCAAGCATTTTCTTTATCCCAATCTCCTAGAAAATTAAAAAGAAGCAAAGAAACCCAAATATGTTACTACTCTTTCATAATAAATCTCTAGCATTTCCTGAAAGTTTGTTATTGTAATTTAAGAGACAATATTAAAAAAAGGATAGAAAAGGTAAGGTTGGATGGAAAAAGGCTTGCAAAAGAGAATAATAATTATACAACTAGAAAGTAGATCAGGTATACAAAGACTCGATGTTACCAGAAAAATTGATTGCTTGTTCTGTAACAGAGACAGAATTATAGAAATAACAAATAAGAGAAAATAGTAAATAGTAAATGTGATATATTTCAGAAAGCATTTAATATCACTGACAAAAAGCAAGAGTATAAATAGACCTACAAGGCCAGGTGCTGGAAGTTACTATTCATTGTATAGTGTTAACACATCAGAGGTCTCATGGTCAATAGTTCCCATTAAAAAAACGCAAAACACATGAGGTAAAGACTGAGTCCTATACTACCAAATCCTAACCTATGAACAGGGAAGGTATGTCCATGGTCCCAAATACTGTGATGAATTCTACCTAATGGGACTATAATTAAGGGAAAAACAAAACAGAAAGCAACCCAGAGTATAGCATTCGTATGTTAGAGAAATTGTATTTGACCTTCAGCTATAACATAAAGTCATACCTGCAAACAGCAAATACCTGATTAGCTGCTTCTGCTTTACTGCTATTGTTTCTCACTGACTAAGAGAGAACAAAGTGACTCACAATTTTTGTTATAAGTAATAGCTTCTTGGTCCTAGTGTGAGGTCCTGACTCATCATGGGTTTGTTTCCTGCAATTTCTGCTGTTCGTATGTGTAATTAATAAACATAATGTTGGTGCATTTAGTTGCTATAGAAACCATTATTTCTCTAGTTTCCCACGAGGATTCTGAGCAAATCTGCAGTAAGTTTGACCCAACTCTGTCACCTTCTCATAGTCTTGAATGAAATAAGTTATGACTCCTGGGAGGAATATTTGAATTTCTGTCTATGAGCAAAGTTCTATAAATCTACATAGCAATTTGTCCCCATAGACTGTTACTAAATGTATTCTTAAGACCTTATAAATTATATCACCCAGAAGAATGGTATTAAGCTTTCTTTCATTATATGAAAACAATCAGTGTTGGTAATTCAAATATGGTTTGCTTAAACTTACTGTTAATTTGAAAATATTGTGAATTGCAGATAGTCAGTTGTTAGAATAAATAAGGTAAGAAAAAATTATAAAGAGAAGTCAGGGCTGGACACAATTTATCTTCCCTGAAATGGAGAATATGACAATCCCAACAATAATGAAGGTATTATATTCTTGTAGCACCCTCTAATGCAGTGAATTTTAGAAACATCTGGTCTACATCAACATTGGAACAATAAGAAGGTTTACAAGCAGTTCTTGATATTTTAAAAGTATATGTGGTACACAAATGCATATGTCAAAGTTTGTACAGTGCACAGACATAATGCAACATGGTGGGGAGGTAGACAGAAAAACTGATGGCTGTGAGAGTGACAGAGGAAGGCAGTTTAATGTATAAACCATCACCACGAACTGGAACACAGATTGATCTCATTCCAAATACGTGTCTCAACCTGTAGGGTAGAGAGATTTGTTCATACCCAATAAATCTCTAGATGCCCTGATATAACTTTAATTGGAGGGAACTAGAGCATCTACCAGACCAATCTAATTCTCACAGTACCTAAATGAGTAAAGCTCTGTGTTAGAGTACCAAAATACTGAACTACTGAGACACATGTAGGAGAGCTGATGGCTCCTCTCATTGTGGCCATCCTCTGAAAGAAAGTGTAACACTGAATTTTTCTGCAGCATCTGATCTCATAGAGAAGATCTCTTTGATGCTATCTCTTGTGAAAGGTATGTGACAGAATCACAATTTCTGTGTTTGGGTGAGACTTACATATGAGATAATCACAGAACTGTTGAGTATGATAATAATAAGACACCCAAATGTAGGCTCCTACAGAATTAGTAGCAGTTGAGGAAGAGGCTGTACAGAGATGCCTGCCTCAGCTTGCATCCTGCTTCATGCACTCTATACATCTAAACCTGGACTTCAGAGCAGAATCCATGTCTGCCCCCATGTTTTGAAAGCAGAAAGTTTTACATTTAGTCAAAAATAAGTATTGGTGTATGTATGTGTAGAATCAAAGCCCAAATATTATGGGCATGCAAATATATTTAGGAGTGTCATGGTTCTTCAAGTAAAGAACTGACGGATAATGTCCTCTTGGACAGTATTAATACACATTAATAAAAAGGAGACATAACAATAAAAAAGAAAAATGCCATCCTTACAAAAGCTTTATTCTTTTGTCATTCCTCTGTCTTTTCTCTAAAATGAGATCTTGACAGAGGAAACTATTTTCCAAGTGGGTATTGCACTTAATGGGCTCTCAAATATGCCATTATTATGAAATGTAATGAAGTTCCTCCCCTGTGTTCAATTCGTTTTTATTTGTTTATTTTAGGGATGCAGAAAGGGCTGAAATTTTTGCCCCTGTGAACTTTATGGAATAATGGATCATTTCCTCTAATTGTTTTCATTTTTTTGTTGTTGTTTACAAAAAGAGGACAACTTAGGAGACTTTCTGTAAAGGCCCAGGGATGTCATTATGTCTATTGCTGTTCATAATTGGATATCTCCATGTAATCTAAAACTATTAATGGATAAAATATAAGAGTACAAGTAAACAAAACATTTTTATGAGATGGTAGGGTTGTTTTCATCTCTTTGGAGAAGAGATATTTTTTGATTAAATTATCCATTGTGTTTCTTCAAGGTTTTTAACAACAAGATTGAGGAAAAAGGAAAGATAAGGGAAGAGGTCAAGGCATGATCAATCCATATAGGAACAGTCAATATTTTAAAGACTCAGTTAAAGTCGCAGAATACAGAACTCTACAGCTTTTGTCTTTTTTTAAAACATTCTTTCACTAATGGTATGACCTGCTACTATATATTCTCATTTGTTTTAGATGCTTTCATTAGTGTCTTGTATATATTTTAACAAGTAAAGTAAATTGTGTGCACCCATGCTCTGTCGCAAAATAGCACTAAGAAGCTTCCTAAGGTTATCTTTGTCACGAGAGGGAAAGAGATATGAAATAAGGATGATGTTGTTAAGATCAGATTATTAAAATTATTAGAGACATTCCTCCGCCTGAATTAAGGTGCAAACGAGACCATATGCTTAAGTCAATAGTACAGATTTTATGTAACAGTAAATGAGAGGTGGAGAGAGAGATGGGGAAAGGGGGACAGGAAAGAAAGAGAGTGGGAAAAAGATATCACCGCTCCATAGATTCTGATGACATCCCATTGGGCCTCTTCCAGTCTTCTGGATGGTTACAGACTATATCCATCAAGTGGGGTGGGGTGGGACTAGAGGAAGAGTCCACAAAACTTCTCTTTCATGGGGTTTATATTGTGCAGAGTCTAGGTGGAAACACCCCCTGTACCTCCCCTGGATGGTGTTTTATCATGCCTTTTATCAGCCTTTTCCTTTATCTGGAATACCAGTTTGTATCTTCAGGTAGGAACGCACTTCTGCACCTGGACAGCCACTCTGCACATCACTAGCAGAGCACCCAATCTATTTTGTGAGCCATGAGCACCAGTCTCTTACAGCACCTGGGCAGTTACTGCAGGTGGTCAAATGTTAGCAGTTCAATCTCTTACATTTATGGATACATTCTTCTCTTTGACCTGGGATAGCTGGACAATAGTACCACCTTATCTCAAGGTCCTTTCGCAGTTCAAATCAGTAGGCATATTCAGGGAGAGGTGGGCTTCAGTAGATGAGCAGCTGTTTCTTTGCAGTTTGCTACAGTAGACAAAAGTCTTTCGGTGATCTTAACAGTGCTTTAGCCATTAACCATTTCAGTCTCTGACAGGTGTCTATATTTTGTAATGGCCAGCTAGAATGTGTATGTCATCTACATACATTATGACAATACCTGCTGATTTCAGCAAAATGACACTACTTGGTTTAACTCTCTATATACTTCAAGAAACTTGGAGATTCCTTTCAACATTTACTCTGGAGGGGTAATACACTCTTTCAGATCTATGAATTTTTTTCCAGTTTCTCTTCCTAAGACATTCATTTACTACATGCTAATGCAATAATTTGATTAAATGAACATAACAGAAGGAGTAGTGAACAGAAATTTTGTCATATAGCCTCAAAGCTTTACTGATCTGGATCTGGGAACATGAGGAACATAATATTGGACACAAGCAATGCTTGTATCCCTTCAATCATAGGTTAGATTCATGACTTATTTTCTCATATATCTAAAATAGCTTAAAGCTATTTTATACTTAACTCCTGTACTTCACTGTAGCATAATTATGCTGACAAGAGAACATACACTGAAATTTCCCCATGCCCTCCTGCAGTGTTCTCTCTACAACTGCAAAATTATACTATCCACATTTTTCAGAGAAAATATTTAAAATCACATGAAAGTGTGTGTTGAAAGGTCTGCGATGACAGTGTTGTTCAAATCAGCTGGAGAATATCTGAAAATGAGATCCCACATCAATTACAGATTACTCACTATTGAGCAACACCAACAGAAGTATTCTTTGAAGATATTCGAATGGGTCTTTGTGCTGGTTTGACAGTAACCAGCAGGGGAAATTAACCCCACACTAAATACCTTGAGAGATTTTAGGTCAGAATTACAATTTTAATAAAAAGCTTAAAATAAATGTGATAATACAGAAACACAGGCCTAAACAAACCAACAGAGTAACGGTACAACCTGATACTGTGTTGACCGGGGTGGTAGCTGTATAGTCCAGTTAGGCACTGGTCCTGTAGAAGGTCTGGTCTGCTGAGTATCCAGTGATGGGGGTGGTCCGGAGTCCTCTGGCTTTCCAGTCATCTGGTAGTCCAGTGGTCTGGTAGTCCCATCCTGATAGTCCAGTCCAGTAGACCAGTTGAGTCCAGTCCAGCGGAGTGGAGTGATTTCCCCCATCTCAAAACCTGCTTTTATGTCGTGTTTCTTGGTTGGTACCTCCCCCAGGGCCAGGGACTTCCACAATGGAAAAGGATTTTCCTGACATTCTATTGGTTGCTTCGGCAATGACCTCACATGAGGCCTCTCCAGGGAGCAAATGGTTCCTGACATTCTATTGGTTGGTGTTTTATCTGGTTCGGTAATGGGCCATTAACTGAGATAATCTACTCAGGATGGGTGGTTGGCGGGAATGGTTATCTCAGTTGAGATAAGGAGTACCACCCTGCCTCACATGAGCATAGCCTCAGGAACCAGGTGTGTAACTGTGAATGACCCAGATTATTGAGGAAATATGTGGGTGGTGATAGAATATATCCTTTTATGGTTAACCCAGGACAGTCTTGAAAGAAAACGTGCAAATCCCTAACTCTTTTAGGGATTCAGAGATAAATACTTTAAATCTATAAGGTGACAGTTTTAAGACACAGTTGCCTTCCAAGAATTTCATGCATAGTAAGTACACAGTGACTGGTCTGAACTTCATGTTGCTCTTCCCACTTCCTTGGGGCTTGGGAGTCCACAAGGGGTTGGCAGCAAGGCACAGTGTTACCATGCCAAAGCTGTTTTGCACGCACCCATTTAAACATGGAAAAAAGAACATGGTACAAGAAAAGCTCCCAAAGGATTTTAGGAGAAAGTCTGTGATCAGATCACTGCAAGTGAATAGGAAAATAGAAAACAAAATCCCAAAAGTAGGTAGGAAAGCAATTATAGAAAGTCTTTAAAACCAAGCTGGAAGGCTTCAAATTCCTATACAAACAAGGAGAGTAGGGAAAATTATTTAAATTAGGGCATGATGTAATCTGGGTACATATAGGTAGATGAGACCTACCAGGATGATTACTCATTAAAATAAATCATTATTTCATCCCGCAAAGCAAATTATATTAATCCAAACTTGCTACTTATGAGATACAAACCAAGCATAACAATACTGAAATAACACTAAGAAATTTTGCCTTTTATCTACAAGAATACGCAGTTCTGACACTTCTTTCTTTATAATTATAAAGTGCTTTCGAAGAAAACATTCCTTTTTAATGCTACAACGAGACATGCCCCATTTCACATGCTCACGTAACCTAGAGGAATAAATAATGCAGGAACAAGCCAGTAATTAAGTGACGGAAAAAGAAAAAGCGAAGAAAAATCATAAAAATTTCAGCATGATACCAAATGAAAGTGTTTGGGGTCAGGTCTCTCCCAGTATGGGAGCTTAAGTCATTGATCTGTTTTACTGTGTGAGGCACTTCGGTGTTGTCTCTGGTCGGACTTAATGAAGGAGTCGAACAGTGTGATAAAGTGCAAGATAAGAAGATTAACCCATAAACAGAAACAGAATGTATTTTTCTTTATTTTGACTGTCAAATAGATGAATTTTTTATCTTGCATTGTGGAGTAATTAATTAAATTAAACTACAAAAATATTTCTCTTTTTTTGATTAGCTTATTCATTTTTCAGATAAATGAGGACAAGAAATAGGTCAAAGTATGTTTGACTGTGTGTAATACTGAGGACAAACCAGGAATCCAGACATTCCACTTGCCATTGATATTAGGGATCCTGAAACAAATCCTTAGGAGCTAGGATCCTAAGTGGAGAGAAATGTTATCCACACTGCACTCTTGGGGTGAAGTTAAGTCTCTTGTTCTTTTGTTTTCTCTCCTCCAACTTTCTCCTTCTGTATCTTTCCTCTTTTCTTTCCTTTCCTTATCTGTTTCTCTCTGGAATTCTTTCTTAAAATAAGAACTCTGTCTTAAAATTTTACCACTAACAAAAAAATTTGCACCCAAATCTCTTGCTTTTCTCCTCAGTTTGTCTGATAGTTTATCCAAACTATGTCTTTTTCTATAACTCTAAATATGTTAAAACAGATTAACATATACATAGCCTAAAATATTGAATATCATAATTTGAAGACAAAAAAGAAGATTTGAAAAGAAAATATAAAAATAATTTGATGGTAAGAATTCCTTGGTTGTTACCTGTGAAGATATTCAAGGTAAAAAGAACCCTCAGTTTTCTGTCTTTTTAAATACTTTCTGGATGTCCTCTTTCAGAGTATCTTAGAATGTGTTAACTTTGGGGTCATGAGAAAAATTACTTAAAACGTGGCACGTTAAGAAAATTAAGTCTGGTGTATGTGTTACATGACACATTCAGTTTAAAATCTTCCAATTTAATATAGTTTTTATTTTCTCATTTATACTTCATCATTGGTCAATAAAGCAAATAAACGATCTTCAGATCCATTTTCATATTGACAAAACTATTTCTGTTGTATAAGAGTCTGGCTTTCTCAGGAATCACTTAGGTTTATATGCATACAACTTTAGGTTTAATTTTCCTGGAAATTACTGTTGCTTCCACAAATTTTCTTTGATTTTTTTTTAAAACACTAGTTATGCCAAGTCTTTCATTAGCTAGAGAGAAAGCCAATCTGTATTATATTACTATTATACATTTCTTCCATTGAATACATATTTCAATATAGTTCAATGATACATCAGTCATAGGTCTATCATTTGGAGAGGTTATGACAATGCAATTCAAATACATATCTTCCAGCATCTGTGTTTATTGGTGTGACACCAAATTCTTTAACACTTGGTTTCCATTCAGAAATGTTTCTATACCTGGTTTTTTGCTGCAGTCATTTTCCTTGTGAAAGTATTAATAGAGTTCAGGAAAACTGCCAAGAATTACCTCTAAGTTTCAAGGTCACCTTTCCTGTGTGGAGTAACTGGAATGGCTAAAAGCATTTGGGATACTACACACAATTTTGCCAGTATTCTTGGCTGTTTACCAAAACAGAACATTTCATTTGTATATGCAGAACTTTCCCAATAACAAATTGTTTTCAACCATGGCTTTTCATCAACACCACAGAGAGAAATTAAATTGAATATGTCCATGGCCATACATATCACCTCTCAAATTATAACTGCCTTAAGGCAAGTACTTAGTGAACAATATCAAAATTATTGTGACTAGCGGACTAGATTTCCCTCTTGCTCATTGATTGCTTGGTATACTGTCCCTGTAAGCTGTGCCCTCATCAGCAATCATATTTGTTTGCATACTTCAAGCCTTTGCTAGATAAATAGATAGATAGATGGGTGAGAGAGACATAGAAACATGAAGGTCTGAAACTATCTTTTTCAAGGCCTTGGGCTTGTAAACAGTTCCAACATGCAGAATGAAATAGGATGTTTGTTTAGAGTCTCACTGAATCTGCTCCAAGGCATTCTTCTCATGCATGACATGGTCTGGGACACAGCTCTGCGTGAACAGCACGCTGTCTACACACATCTGAGGCCAACTCTTTCAGCCTCAACAATGAGTATGTCACATGCAACAAAACTTGTAATTCTCTCTGCTTCTGTTTTTTCCTCAAAATGACAATGACCTCATGACAGCTGGCTTGAAGGAGCTATTATTACCTCATCCTTTGAAGTGGTTTATAAGCTGGGGAGACAGAGCTTTCTTTCTCCCTTTCTCACAGATACATACACACGCACGCAGATATACGCAACATCAGTATTTGTTAATTTATGCTTCTGAACAGAATTTGAACTGAACCTAAAATCTAAATCCAGCCTCTCAAATTTCAGAAAATAGATGAACTACTGAAAGATTGGGTGTTTCAGCACTAGTACCAAGGTGACTTTTTAAGTCCTGCAGAAGGATGTTCTATCTGCCTAAGAAAAGCATTTAAGTGAACTAGATTATTTTGTGAATACTTGAAATACATCTAATGATATTAACGTTGTGATTTAAGGAACTAGACACCTGCAATGTGAGTTTAAGGTGGATACCTGTGTTAGATTGGATGATATCATGCATGCCTTTTGATTTTTACAAGGTGAGGTGAGTGGAAATCAGGAAACAGGCCAGCAGCAAGGTTCGTAATGCATACGTGTAAGCAGTTTGTTGTTTAAATGAAATAAATGTTCAAGCAAAAGATTATCATAATCAGTCTACTTCACCTTGTGGGAAAAGTCAAGAGATCCAACTGTTGACTTTTTTTGATAGGAAGTTGATGCCTTTTTTTTCCTCAAGACTAAAGGATAAAATATGGTTGTGAAAAGGGACATATTGTTAACACAGATATTTAGACAGAGTACTGAGAATGAAAAGCTTTTATAGCAGTTTGTCTGATACCTTGTCATTCTGTCACCTGAGGATGACAGCCTGATAGGCTGCAGCAAGAGGCAAGGAAATTTCACTTCGAAAAACATCAGCAGCCCTCGTACATCTGTTAATTAAAACAATTTGCTAGTGTTCCTCTTAGGCATTCAATGAATCAATGTTAAGCTAACGTGACACATTTTCACTGCTTCTGTAATAGAATTGGAAGTAACACATTTATTTATCAGGTGGCACCGATCTTCACTTCCCTGTCTGAGGATGGGTTTTGATTGTCACACTATCACTGTCTGGTCTAGGTGTGACATTGTGAAGATTTTTAATCTGTTTCAGTGAAGTTATAAAACAGCACATAGACCCATGTTTCTCCTGGAACATTCAAGCAGTATTTCTGCCTTGGATTTAGTTATCAGTATTATTGGTCTATATTTTAAGAGAACTGGAGAGCAACAGTTGCTGGCAATAGATCTTCAACAAAAAGATTTCTTTACTCCAATTCAGTCCCAGTGCAGGGTTTCATACAAACTCCTACTTCAGCTCTAAAGCAGAGCTCATGATTCTGACATTTTGTTTTATTCTCAGCAATAATAGCTGGTATAAAAAAAGTATTACCTTTCCATGACTGATGACAAGGATTTAACTCAAAGGACTTACATTAGGTGCCTTTACTCCTGATTGTTAATCCTCAGAGAGGTTGAATCAAGAAAAATTCAAGTTCAGTTGATGCCTAAAATAGGAGTACCTGAAACAGAGACTGAGCAAAATAAGTGAATAAAGGTAGGCATTTATTAAAGGCCTTCAATAAGTACACCTTGGGCAGTGCAGAGCTTGGCTAAGGCTGAAGCTTCATCTAGGCTGGACCCAAGATGGACTCCGATCATGAGGTTTCCCCACAGATATAAGTTTGGTACATTTGCATATCAGAAATTAATTGTCCAATTACAGTTCCAGGTAATGAAGTAATATACTCCCATTCACACCTCTCCCAATTCACTTTTGTTTATACTTAGGCCTAGGATGGTGACCTTGGTTCCCAGGCCTAGAAGGAATTGTTTTGTCTAACCAGAATGTGAAGAGAGCTTGCTTAGCACATAATATGGAATTCAGAATTACACACTAGCACAGTGTAGGATTAGAAAAATCCAAAAGCCAATACCTAAGGCATCACAGTCTGTTTCCCAAAGAAAATGCAAAGCATTGAATTAAGGAGAAAATTACTGGAAAAGATTAATATAGAATACAGCATATAAGTAAAAAGCAATGTGATATAGACATTACATAAAAGAAACATATAAAGATGACAATAGCTTAATAAACTCAACAGAATGACTGAAAATGGAAGTTCTAAGATACTGAGAGATATTTTGTGAGGGCCCTCAGTTTACCAACCAGCTCTGCAATCTCTTCCCTTGCCCAGGGATTTGACTGCCAAGATCATTAATGGAATGGGATAGCAGTGTAACCTTGTGTCAGACTATTGTGAAAATTAGCAAGGTTGTGGCAAAGAGCTGTAAGAAGTCTTGAGGAGCCCCAGCCCACTGGCTTGGGAGATGTACTTATTCACAGTCCTTTTCCCTTGCCTGAGCTATATTGTTGCATCCCTGTTGCTGTTTGTACAACACCTGCATCTCTTGACCTAGTCGATTATGGGGGCTCCTAGATGACACTTAGGCCAACATTGTCTGATTAATGGAGAAAAAAAAGGCTCCACCAAACTAGTAACAATTTGTAAGCACAGGACAGGAGGGTGCTGGAACTAGTCTGCAATAACTTTTGGCAATCAAATTTCAGAGTCTGCAGAAGGAAAGAAAAGTGTCTAGAAAATGAATTTCACATTTCGTTACAAAGCCTCTTACAGCAAAGTAAATAAATAAATAAATAAATAACAAGTACATATAGGCTGGTGCCCTAGTTTTACAGTTTAAGGGTTTTTTTTCTTTAATGTCTTGTCTAATATCTGTGCCTATTGTAAGGCATGAATCTGAAGCAGCAAGTTTTTAAAATAGTCAGCATGTCTGCTGTGCTCTGAAACAGCCATTCTTGACTTTGAACAGCTCAGCTCCACCAGTGCTTCTTAGGTTGCTGCTTTTAGAGGAATGCAGGTGGTGTCTATTCTTGAAATGAATGATATGAAAACTCATGTGAGTAAGTCTTCTCCAAGATGCAGTCAGAAATCTTTAGAAAAATAACACCCCTAAAAAGTAAAACTAATCCTTCTAAGAGATTTTACTTTTATAAACTTCAACTATCATTTGCTTTCTATTGTTAACAGAAGTGCCAGCACACTTTGGTTATTCTAACATCTAGAATAAATAGTCTATAATTATTATGGATTGTTATGCATATGTGGCAAAGGATATCACTCTTTTGCACAAAAAGATGATGTGGCTTTTATGCAAGTCAAATTTTTACAAATAGCATAAATGCTGACAGAACAAGGGACAAAAGTCACGTTCCAGCACCTTGGTAAAATGACCTCATATAGTGTAATCTTGGAAGCTCATAGACTATTAATCATAACTACTATATTGCATATGATGCTGAGAGATAAACAGGAAAATAACCATTACATGAATGAAATCTCACAATAAAATATGAACAAGCCCATATGAAAACATTTTGAAAGTTTCAATTTAAAACACGAGCCAAATAACTCAAAATTAAAGATGAAGCTTAACTGACTTGATGGTGCTGTGGTGGCAACTTTACAGGATGACTACACTTATCATAGTGGATAGTGAAATTAATCTTTGGAATACAGAACAAACATCCAACAACTCATTCTGGGTGTTCAAGTGAGCACATTGTGTGTAAAATTTGTAAACATGTGATTTACTACCCTTGAGTCTAATGGGATGACTCTTTTCTCCTTTTAGACTGTGTCTGTAAACAGATTAGAAGTCTCAGAGTGGTAACATCATCTTGCTGAACACTTCATGTGCGCTTGCAAATATTTTTAGCATTTCACTTGCACTCAGTAAGGCTGCTGAAACCAGTAGTTTTTCTAAAAGACTCCTTAGTGGCATTTAATGAGAACTCTTTCTATGTGCTCCTGTCTGGAATCTCAATTTGTGTTAGGTAAACCACAGAAGTACACTAAAATCTTCATAAAGAAAAAGATCAGGGTGTCAAATTTTTAGTTCTCAATTTTCAATTTTTGGCTGTTTCTGAAAATTAGCCTTATTATTTATATGGGAAATATGAAGGGTTTGCATTAAACCATAAATTTTTTTTTTAAAAAAAAGTCCTTACACTGAGTCCATTTCAAATGGGAAATCTGATGTAATGTTGGATGAACTACTTGAGCAGTCACAATTCGTGAGGCAAGAATGGAGCTCTCGAAGTGCAGTCTTGGGTCTATGTTGTACTTGTTGCATTATTTTCCTAATTTGGACAGTCACTGTAATGCACTATTTAATCTTAAACCAGAGAAAAATAGATTTCAGTAATGATTGCATCCATTTCAAAAAATTCTAGATTATTTCCAAATATGTATTTCTAGTGTTCTGTGCAATGTGGTTGTAAATAAGTTTTGTAGCAAGGTAATCAGGTATTTTTTTAGAAAACTAGAATACCTCTTGCCAAGCTTTTCTATAAGACAAGAGACATTCAGACTGTATTCTACATGTAACATTATTCACTGTGAGTACATATATGATTGTTTATATGATGATTGTAAATTTATGTAAGATTCTCAAATGCAGTTAAACATCTAATTTCCATCAGTGAAATTAAAAAAATAAGCTATTTCCATTAAGATGCCTGATATTTTTAGATAGTATAACATTAGATTTAACTTGAGATCAGATAATTAATATTGTTATATATTACTAATATAAAAGCGATAGAAGAAAAATATATCTTCTAAGTTCAAAATTCAAAATTTCTGAGGTTTGTTTGTGAATTAGCTTCTCTTGTACAAGTTGGGAAATAATTTCTTTTTTTCTGGTGTTCTATTTTTTTTTCAAGTCTCAACTTTTTTTTTCAGCATCTGGAGAATTACTGACCAGTCTTGCAAAAACTGAGGTTAATCACTGTTGTGAGTGGTCCTCATCCAGCAAAGACAGTGAGGTAAAAATATTTTGACTCTTAATTTTCTTAGAGTTCAGAAAAATAATCTGCTAATATTTCCTGATTTAGAAGTCCTATCTTAAAGAAACTATCTTATCTTCTTCTTCAATTGCCATTTGTTTAGAAGAGATATCCAAACACTGAAGGATGTGCTTGACAAAAAGGCAGAATTTAATAACTATACATCTAAGTTTGAGCAGAAATCACAGACTCAATATCTGAGTCTGATAAAAATAATTCTAAAATTAATTTATTCTATAATTCAGATGAATAGCTTCAGATATTTTCTCCCTTGAATTATAAAGAACTGAATAAAAAGCAGAAATTTATATTCTTACTTTTAAATGTGTGAAGATAAGTGAGACAAATCACACCCATACATTGTTGTCAAGGTAAAATGAAGCTTGTAGTAAATTTTGCCAGTTTAAAGTGAAAATCTATACAGAAGTAAATTCATTGGTCATTATAATTCCAGGAAACTAAGGTCATACATTAAATTTAAAGGAAACTCAAACACCTTAAACTATCAGAATCCATAAGTAAAGGAGGCTGGTATATCTACTGATGAATAACCTCCTTCTGTCTTTCTTCTGTGTGAACAGAGCTTTGAAATATAGTGACCAATCTCACCGATGACAAACCTTATTTTATGGAGTGTGATGTTTTGTTGACATACTGACCTATTTATTTTTTCCAGAGTACTATTTCCTCTGCTGAAAAGGAAATAGAAGTTGCATTGTTCTAACCTTACACCTATATTACTTAGATAAATGGCTGGAAATGACTCAATAACTCCTGATCCTTTGGAGAGCTTAATGCTTTATTCCCTCTGGGCTGTCTGTAGCTATTTTCACATGACTATTGTTACAAGAATGTAATCTTTTTTTTTTCCCTTCTTTTTCTACACAAATTACCATTAACTCTATAAGAGTGCTCTCCTGAAGACCTTCTGCAAGATAAATCCCTCCATTATTCTCCCAGAGCTTCAATGACACAGTGTGAGTCTCACACCTCTCTTCTGTTGTGTTACAAACTATGAAGGACTCAGCAAATAGAATCAAGAAGTGACTCATGATGAAAAGCTAACCACAATCACAAAGGGATCTGCTGAAAAAAGTCAGGCCCAGGTCTGTTGCAACCAAAAAGAGTTAATTTGCCATCACCATCCTGTGACTCAGGGCTTTCAGTCAGACTGCTTGAGCTGGCTAACTGTAGAATATCAAGGATCAGAATAGCTCTAAAGATACAGATTCTTTCAAAAACGTGGACATTCTGCACCATTTCTTCACTCTGTATATGGATATAATTATGTCTGAGGAATCTGACTTCATACTCATACCATACCAGCACTCTTGGCAACTCATTAAAATGAGACATACAAATAACTGAAAATGAGATTACACCCCTTTTGCTCTAATTTAGCCCCTTGGGGAACCTTTTGCTTCTCTTTTTGCTCATTATTCCTGCTGCATACTTACAATATTGCTATAGTAAGTTTGTTAAGTTCATCTTGTTTATTTTCTTTTCTTTCAGCAGGAACATTCCTTTTCCTAACTGAAATACTGAAGATTAAAAAAGAAAATATTCCTAGACATATGTGCACCTTCTGTAGATATCAATACCAGCAACATTTTGTATATTTGTTTCCTAATGAGCTCAAACCATCCTGGTGTCTGATCAAAATGCTAAAAGGCTGGACATCTGTATCATATTTCAGTAGAATCTTTCTACCTTTATTGAAAAAGCTTTTTTTAAAAAAAAGTAATAATAAGACAACATTTTCAAGGCAGCAACTCTAGCAGTATTGACCTAAAATGTCATGCTCACTCACAAAATGTCAGTTCCTTGAGAAGGTAAAGGAAAAGCCAAAAAGTGGTATTGTTGTCCTTTGGGCTTATAAAGATTTGTGAATTTAACTTTCAGAAAAAAGTTGTCAAAATATGCATTTCAGGTTTTAAAACAAAGCAAAGAAGCAAATATGATAACATATGAGATATGGGATGCATTATAATAGCATCGAATTATTATCAGAAGTATTGAGTAGAACATTTTCAGAACAGAGTGACCTATTGCTGTCATACAAGTTTCGCTATCTACTGTATCAACACTCCACATTCACCAATATTTCCTTTACTATTATCACATTAAATAATGTTTATTTTTATAATGCATAACAAAGAGAAAGATTCCAGAGTACTAATCACCTACAGAGGCAAAGTAATTAAGTGATATGTTTTACCTTCTAGTCTCTAGAAAAAAAATTATTTCAGAATGTAGCAAAATGCTTTTCAGCTTTATTACGGTGAAGTGCCACGCAAAGCTGTACCGCTGTACAAGTACATCATCACGATTAAGAATATTATGTCTACATAAAACCATTGAAGAAAAGACGTGAAGCAAGCAGTTTATTATCAGTATACTGAGAGAAGTGTGTTCATATCTTTAATTCCATAGTTGTCAGATGGACAGTTTCACTAGCAAAATGTCGAAGGTCATTTTCTTCTTCTTTCTTTCTTTCTTCTTGTGTTTAGAATGTTATCTTTATTGCCTTCTTTTAAATTTTTTTTTAGTCAGGCCAATTGACCTCATTACACACTTGTTGAATCAGGTTACTGAGTAAATGACATCATGCAGGACAAAAGTTAACAACAGCAATATCCCATCAAAGAGTTGATATTTGCCTTTATAGTCTTTTGAAAAACAAATGTGTATTATTAACTCTAAGTCAGCAGACTTAAATCCAGTCTGAATTCCCTCTTTAATTACCTGGATAAATGCATTTCATTCTTTTCAAGATACGGACATTTGTTTTCAAATCAAAGAGATTTTTTCTTAGTCCTCAGGCAATCTGGCCTTTTGAAGTCTGTGGCCTTAAAATCAAGACTAACAAGTAATTGTAGCAATATATTATCAATACTACTGAAAGTACTGAATGCTGGAAAGGGTATTATGGCTACCTATCCCTGAGATACAAACTTAAACCCAGCCTTAAAAGCTATCGCAATTCTGTTTCATCATAATTTGATTACGAATGTATGATGATTATTCAGATTTTTCTTATTTTGCAGAGTTCAAGGGAAAGTAAAAGAACCATGGAAATCTTAGTGGACAGCATTCAATAAATTTAAACAGGACTATCTTGCTGCTATTTTTTTGTAAAAAAAAGCAAACACAAACACTTCTCAGTGTGTATCATTCAGTTAAGCTGTTACTATTGCTAAGTACCGTTCACAACATACAAAGCTCCGTTGGTAATTAAAAATTCTGAGTACATGATGAAAACACAATTTTACCTTTCATTATTTATAAAGGTTTTTTTTATATATCTTATCAGCAGGACTTCATGAATTTAATGAGTATTTTTTGGAGCTGTGAACCCTTTGTTTAGGAACAAGTTATACCAAACCAAAGGCTGCCATCTTACTGTGAATCAATTATCTTGCAAGTTAGAAAGTGCATGGTGTGTGTACATTATGATTATTTTTGCATTTGTAATGCAGTCTCTCCCTCCCCCATACGTGAAGTATATGAATACAGATGATGATGTCTATCAATTAATTAGGACTAATTTTTGCTTGTTGTACACGATGTAAAATACCATAATTACTTATTCTTTTCATTATTGCAAGACTGGGATATCTCTGGGTAGCCCAAAATACACTTATAGCAGGAGATGGTGGACTGATGGATACACATAGTTCCTTTCAGTCACAGGAATGGACATGTTCACATGTGCAAGACAGTCACAGAATGATTTGGCTTGGAAAGGACCTTAAAGATCATCTAGTTCCTACCCCCCTGCTGTGGGCAGGGACACCTTCCGCTAGACCAGGCTGCTCAGGGCCCTATGCAACCTGGTTTTGAACACTTCCAGGGATGGGGAATCCACAACTTCTCCAGGCAACCTGTTCCAGTGCCTCACCACCCTTACAGTAAATTTCTTCCTAATATCTAACCTAAACCTATCCTCCTTCAGCTTGAGGCCATTCCCTCTTGTCCTATCACTACATGCCCTTGTAAAAAGTCTCTCTACAGCTTTCTTGTAGGCCCCCTTCAGGTACTTTCATTATATTTAGGAGATTTTAATGAAATCTAACTAACACTTCATGCTGTTCCTAGAGCAGTAAGCAAAGAGTGCTTCTGTGTAGAAATCACCTTTTTTTTTTTTACAAGTAAAAAGTTGTTTTCAATTCACAGAAGCTGGTAACTGAAGCTTGCACATTTGGCAATATGATTGACGTGGCGTGGGGTGCGATGGTCCGGTGCCGCATCCGTCCCCAAAGCGTCCCTCTAGGGAGCCGTCGGGCGGTGCAGCTGCACTGGCAAACACAGGAACCACCAGTGCAGTGGTAGCACTCACACACACTCACACAAACCGGATAGCATAAGGCGAAGCCAGAGGCAAAGAGCGGGAGGAGTTCTTTGTATGGAGTTCCGAGGGGTTTATTGTAGATCCACGGACAAAGGGTACAGGGACAAAGAACCAATAATGCAGGAGGGTCCAGGGGTTTTATACTCAGGGAAAAAAGGGCGGGGAGACCATCAGGGACCAATGGGATGAGGGCCAGAGGGCAGAGAAAAGGTGGGGCTACAGTACGACAACCAATAGGGAAGGGCAAGGGGAGGAGCAGGGGAACAGGACCAATGGGGCGTCGAGTACAAGGGAATCTTCTAGAACCTAACCATAAAAGGGTACATAACTGACAGGCCAACAGGGCCAATCAAACAGGGGTAATTAACATGATGCTGCTAGGTCTGCTGGGGGAGACCTTCCTACTCACCATAACCAAGGGGGAGACCTCAGGCCTCGGAGCCTTCCCACCAGCAGTCTCCTACTGCACTTAGGCCCTTTGGCTCCTCGGTCACTCTTGTGGCTGACCTTTCTACTGCAGCCTCTCCTGCTGCAGTCTCAGCCACCACAACATATGATATAAATGTTCCAGTAATTTAAACAAAGCTGAGGAAAACAAATTTCAAATTTCAGTCATTGTTTGTTTTTTTTTTCCTTAGGAGAATTATGATCACTCTTCTATAAAGTTTATTATTAATATTATAAGGTATACACATCCCATCCTATCAGCAGGATGTGATGTGTTCATCATGTTATGTGATATGATGTATATCATGTTCATGTAGCCACTGATGAACAGTAGTGACCTGGTCATCTACATTAGGACCTTGTTATACTAAGGAGAATAAAGCAGCACACTTCACACTGAAAGCAATTGGCTGTTTTTCAAAGATATTTTGGGATGTCTGAAAGCAATCCTGAAGAAGAAGAAACACCTCTGCCTCCAAGTTCTCTGAAAAAGAAGCTGTCAACTGCAATAAGATTGGGATGCTATTTTCAAATTCATTTGCAAATAAATTTGCAGTTTTTCAGGATGGAGAACCTGCCCTTTGAGGAAAGACTGAAGAAGTTAGGTCTTCCCTAGAGAAGAGAAAGCTCAGGGATAACCTCATCACAGTATTCCAGTACTTGATGAAGACAAAGTTTGTCCTCTCACTTCTCAAGGAGCCACATGGAGAAGCTGAGAGCCAATGGGTATCAGTTGCACTGTGAAGGGTTTCAACTTGATAGAAGAAAGAAACTTTTTACAGTGAGAACATTCAATCACTGGAACATGGTAGAGTGTTCATCACTGGAGGTTTTCAAGCTGCAATAGGACAAGGTCCTAGAGTGGGTCCCCTCCAACTCAGAATATTCTGTGATTCTGTGATTCAGATTTGGTGATCTAGGCTTCCTTTCCAACAAAAGGTTAGACCAGACAATCGTTAGAGGTCATTCTTAACTTGTGCTGTTCTAAGATTCTAAAACTCTGGAAGAACATGCCTGTAGTTCCCCAGATCTTCCTTCCAGGTCGTTTTGTGGATCGGCATAATATTGGCCCAGCTTCAGTCATCTGGGACCTCCCTGGTTACCCAGGACTGATGATAAATGATGGAGAGCAGCTTGGTGAACTCTTCTGCCAGCTCCCTCAGTATCCTTGGATGAATCCCATCTGGTCCCATAGACTTGTGAACGTCTAATTGGCACAGCAGGTCACAACCTGCTTAGTCCTGGGTTGCAGGGCGTCTATTCTGCTCCCCATCCCTGTCTACCAGCTCAGGGGGCCAGCTGCCTTGAGGATAACTAGTCTTACTATTAAAGACTGGGGCAAAGAAGGCACTAAGTACCTCAGCCTTTAGTAACAATGTTCCCCACTCTGCATCCAATGAAGAATGGAGATTTTCCTTGGCCCTCCTTTTGTTGCTGATGTATTTATAAAATCACTTTTTATTGTCTTTCACAGTGGTGAAAATAAGTGATTTTGTATATTTATTCAATATTATTATTATTTATCAGAACGCTTTTGTGCAGTTTTTATTTTTTATTTGAAGCATTTTAGAAACTGATTAAATATGGCAAATATTCTTCATAGGTGAGGGGGTTTAAGCTAGTTGGAATTAAATATTTACCAGAAGTGCTGGTCTTTTTCCAATTACTAGAAAAGTAGTCCAGACAACCAACTATTTCCACATGCCAAATTTGCTCAGGGCTAAAATGCAGCAGGTGGACTCTCAGCAACAAGAATTGCTTAACTTCTCTTTGCGGGTTTCTTCATGCATATATTTGGATTTGTTCATGCTTTTCCCCCATTGACCTAAGTCTGCCTTATTGTTTTTTATCAGCTGTTGAGTTCTTTAATAAAAGCCATTTCTTTTGTAGTGCTACAAAAGTGACTTGTCAAATTATGAAGTCTTGTAAAGATTTGCAGCAGATCAAAAAGGAGAGAAGTCTTTAGATCAGTAAATTGTGATCCAACAGATGATACGATGTAAATAGGACCTTTATAAACTATGTTCTACTCTCAAGTCTGTACAGAACTTGGAGCCTGATGGTCAGTATATTTAGGCCAAAGCCTATATATATATACATATATTTTTTTTTTTTCATCTTCATTCTGAAAAATCTATATTTTTCCATTGTTTTTTACTTTTGAAAAGAACAGTCATGCTGATTAATTACCTGGAAGAACCCATGCTTATCCAGCAAATACTAGTTTCCAAGATATATGCTGCTCAGTGCAACTGTTTGGTCTTTTACTGACAATCACAGTATGTGGGGCTGTCTGGAATTTTATTAGATTGCCATTAAAAATAATGTATCATTCTCCAGCTCTGCTGAGTGTTTTAAAGAAGTAAAATAATCAATTGTCTTAAAATTTGGTATAAAAATTGACGCAACTCTATGGGCTGAACTATTGCAATTTAAGTTTTGCCTGCATGAGTTAAAAGATTTTGGTGGCCAAATATTTACTGCTAATTGTGTAAGCTCTTTAAAAATAGTTCACCAGCAGATATTTACCCAGCATCTGTTTTCATTTAGGATTTACTTGTATACTGGAGATATTTCTAGCATCTTTTTTCAGTTTTTATTATGAGATTTATAATAACCATGGATTGCTATGGATACAAAGAGTTGGATCTGTCTATTAACCTCCAAATTACTTAAGAAGCCATGTAAGGTTCAAATCAGGAGAGAGGAAAAAGAGGACCAAAATGAAACATATACAGGACAGCTGCTATTCTTTCTCTCTACACTATAATTAACTAGATGAACAATGAAGTGAAAATTATTTTTATATTTACTTAGATCTTCAAAGATTGGGAAGCTAGCTTATTCTAATAGTTGCAGCTAGAGTTATTGGCACTTGGTTATCCTTCTGGCAGCCAAAACAGGATATAAAAATATTTGATGACAGAATACCAAAGTATACAGTCCAAGAACAAGAAAAGCTAACTTTCTATTTCAGAATATATGTGGATATATGTATTCATTTAGGCAAGAGTGGACAAATCATCATATGTGGAACTCCTCTCCTAATCTCTGATATGCACAACACTCTTTCCACTATGACATATTACACAAAATCTCCAGAAGTTCATGTTTTGTCTTATATTCAATAATGCATTATCCCTGAATAACACAAAAATAGTCAAATGTTATCCAGCCTTTAATCAAACTATATGAAAATTATCAGTTCAAAATGGCTTAAAGTGTACTTATTTTAATTTTACTGTTGATTTTATTGTATTGTTTACATATAATCCTTTAAATGTGAACAAAGATATCCGTATATAAATAACTGTAGGTACCTGTTCAAAAAACCAATTTTTGCCACTCCAAATTTTCCTTCAGACTGAAAGTGGGACATAGAGAAAAGAGTATGCTGTTATAACTTGTGTCCATTCATATATACAAATCAGTATAAACGTATTCTGAAAGGTATCATTTACCTGGAAAACATAACAGGAAACAGATATGGGATGTTGTACGGGTTACAGCTGAAAACAGAGATTAGATTTTTATTTCTTTATGCATATAGTTTCCTAGTAAGGGATTGTCTTGACACCATTCAGACTTAGCAAGAAGATATGTTCAACAGATAAGAAAAGAGATTTAGTGAAGTATTAAAAATGTAGTAAGTAGTATTCCATTTGTGATAGCACATTGTGTAATCCTTAATTCACAGCAGCTTGGTTTCTACTGCAGAAAGTATTCATATTCTGTGGGAAAAAATCTGGAGCTACATGACCCAAGATGTCTTCATCAGACAAAGTTCTTCAGCCTGACTCATGGATACAAATAATTTTTGGCATGAAGGTTGCCTGTGAAGCCAAAGAAAATAGAATGCACTTTCATATCTTTATATTCCTGGGCATGAAGTTCCTTGTACTACTAAAAAAATCCAAAGAAAGAAACGGTTTTAAAATGCTACAGCAGAAAATCAACTGGACAACCAGCACAAGAATGAATGGTAGAAATGGATACACTAGATAGTGATAGTTTACTAGAGGTGGTGACTGTGGTGGAAAGGAAAAAGCTTTCTGTAAGAAAAAGAGAAATTTCTTGTGCCTGGTGTATGCTCAGGACAACAGCAGACAATGAATTGGAGGGATGAACTTGTTACAGACTTACATCCATAACTATGAATCTATAATATTTAGACTCTTATTAAGACCAGATTTTCTCTAGGTATAACATAATGAAGGTCCATAACTTCCATCAAAATGCAAGAACCTGACAGCAGAAATAACAATGTATATATACCAAGAAGTTTAGAAAGAAACAGAGAAAAGCCATAAAGAAAGTTGAAAGAATATTACTGTGAGTACCAGCATCAAATCAGCAAAGGAAAAATTAGAGATTAAATCGTTCAAGAAAAGGAACAGAAAAAGTATGTTAAAAGGCCACATTTGCAGCAAAATGGAAGAATGGAATAGGACAGAAGAAAAGGAAGGANTACTGTTAAAATTTACTCTGTCAGTTTAGCAGCCAAATTGTGCAGAATTTTTTAAAATCATGACCATATTTTTTAGAATTAGACCCTAATCTTGCCAGCAGAATGTGTGTTTTCTTGTAGTTCTGGGTTTGGCATTATCAGATGGCAACTTCATGTTCTTTTTTTTCTGCATTAAATGAGATTTCCAATACGTACTGACAATTTTTTTAATAATAAAAGACAAAACTAAATGAACTAAATAAATAATGCATTCCTGTGTTATGCTTGTCATGCTTAATTTAATGAAACCCTGAAATTTAAACTAATTTTCTGATTTTTCTTATCAGTCTGGCAGTTCACCCATCCTGTTTTGCACCTTTCGCTGCCTAATATTTGAGCACCCAGCATAAATTGCAAAGAAAATTGATGTAAACCAGTTCTGAGGTGTGCCTAATTTTAGCTGATTTAACTTCCTGAATCCTTAAGGTTACATTTTTTTAGTAGGACTATAAACAGCTCTCTGAGATTCTCAGTTTCAATATAATTTTGTACAATGACATCATGCAAGCAATTACATATTTATAGGAAAAGATTCAGTTCTATTTGAAAAAAGATACACTTGCCTTCTTGGACTTGTTTCTCTTAATTTTTTTCAAATTGTGAATAATCTTACCTTTAAAAATGGTAAGACCATCTACAGGTTTAGAAATACTAAATGAAGAACATTTAGCAAATATACGCAATAGCCAACATAGCTGCTGAAAGAATGCAGATATTTTTTCCCATTGAAACTGAGTCTTGCCATTCAGACTTTTTTATGTAGAACTTCTTGCTAGACTCAAAATTGTTAATTATTAAATACATTCTGGAAAAATATATCTGTCAACCATAAAACTGACTAACCTGGGATGGCTGAAATATGAAGATAGGGGATAATCAATTGTCAAAGTGGCCTCCTCCTCTGTTTTCTCTCTGTTTGTAATTTTATACCTCATCTCCTAACGATTGATTAATTATAGGTTATTGGTTTCTCCCCTTTCCACATCTTTCTTTTTAAGACATCTCTATTCTAGCCACTGATTGTAGAAAAAACCAATCTGACTGTACAGAGAGTACAGTTTAACAAAGCCCAAGAAAAACAAAATAAGAAAAAGGGAAAAAACTCTACATAAATCCCACAGGAAATCTGGTAAGGGACAGTTGCTACCCGAATGTCTCAAGTGGAGACAGACCAGGGATAAGTCTAACGTAAAAAGCTGAGGCAGTCCAAAAAAATATTTGTATTGCCACAGTGCCAATTAACAATCGCATCATTAGCGTTAATCAGAAGCTGTGCTCTGTCATTATTGCTATTAGAATTGCACATCTGGATGCTAGATGAGAGCAACAGACTATTACAAAATGAAAGTTGAGCTTAGGCTCTTATATAGGTCAAATGTATGAGAAAAGCTGGCAAGGGTTTGTATTATAGACAGGTTTCTTCAGAAAAATAGCTTTCCTTTTTCTCCTCCTTGCTTCATGCTAGGCTGTGTCATTCATTGACTACAGATCCTATGGCAGGTCTGCATTCACTGTCAGTGGGGGAAGACATGCCTGTCTCTCCCTACTTTCTCAGAGAAGAGGGTAACTAAGTGTTTGCTGCTTCACACACAGCTCCACAGCTCACTCATGTACTGACAGAGGTCTTGTTCCTCAGTACCCTTCCCTCCATCTGTACATTTTCCCTGTAACACTTTGGTCCTTACGTAGCAGTTAAAGAAGGAATTTAGCAATCAGTTATATTGCAAACGTAATTTTGGGAAAATGTTGCATTTCAAGGCATTTTTGAATTACATTTTTTCATTTGGGGAACAGAATTAGATGCAGTTACTACGGAATACTCTCCTATTACTGCTTTCTGCTTTATAGACTTTTATTATTGTTTTGTATGGATCAAATGGCACTAAATTCTAAAATTTATGGATGCCATATTTATAGTACACATCAGTGAACAAGCGTCAGGAAACATCCGTTTTATAGGGGAATTAAGTGAGGTTGTTATAGCAAAATTTATTGTTTAGTCTGTGAAAGCTCAGACTTCAAAGGTTAGGCCACAGAGTAATAAAGATAGAACATCACAATCATAATCTCAATAAGCAGTACAACATGACCATAAAATAAAAATGGACAGAAAGTGACAGAAATATATAGGCATGGCTAATATAATTTCCAGTTCTATTAACTTTGTCTATGAATCTGGAATGTGATCACTGAATGATAGGCTGTCAGAAGTAGATTTTCAGGTTTCTTTCTTTATTTTCTTTTCCTCCTTCCTTTCTTTCCCATACATTTCCTGAGAACTACTTTGAAAACACTCTTAATATATATTGTCTTTGCCATACGGAAGAGGTAGATCCTATAGACCATGGAAACAAGAGCCACTCTGGCCAAAGAAGCAGAAAATACAGCCTCATAGCTTACCAGCAAAATTTATTGTGCTACCAAATAGCCTGTCTGTTGTTTTTTATTCACCATAAGCCTACGTCTCTCTAACAGAATGTAAATAGATGTAAAACAGTGATCAGGTCTAAGGGGTACTTGGAAGCAAGGAAACCCAATGTAACAATAAATACTGGTATATAAAATCAAGTCCTGGATTTTTAAAAACAGTCACCCATCGAGCCAGCATCATCCAGTGCTGTATAATGTTGACTCCTTCTTTAAGAATATGCGGTGTGTTAAGTAGATAAATCATCAATAAAGGTAACAGTGTTCTGGGGGGACATACCTGCACTCCAGTTGCCTGGAGCTGCATTTATGCTGAATTGTTGATGCACCCTGAGGACACTGCAAGATCACATTCCCCAGCCACAAATATTGTGTACTGTTTGAGCACCCAGCGGAGCACAGCAGTACCCCAGACGGCACAGCAAGATTTGCCATCTGGAGGGCATTGCACCTCACACACAGTGTGGACAGTGCATGCTCCTGGACACCACCAAATCAAAAACCTCCAACCTGCCCAGTGCCTGCCAAGCAGCATTGCCTGCTGCTAGGTCACTGTACCAGGCTGAGGGCCCAGCATGCCTGAGGGATGGCCCTCCACCTAGAAACTCCATGATGGGTGTGGAAGGGATCATGACTGCAAAACACCTGCCTCAACAGCCAGGGATCTCCTGCCAGGGGCATCTCATGGCCCATTGAGGACAGACTTCACCCTATTTTCCATGCAGAAATGGTAGGTTGCAAGAAATTAACCCAGATGTAAGATCTGCATGAGGAGACTCCTCTGTGGTGCTGATGCAGAGATGCAGAGTCAACACCTGGCCACACCACAGCAAGCAGTTGTCAGCATACCTTGGAAAGCATTTTAATGTAGTAGTTATGCTAACAGTAAACTAAAAATAATAAAGAGAGAATTTCATACCACAATTGGGTTTAAGTGCAAATACACACACACACACATCATAATATAATGGAAAGTAGAAAAACATGAAAAGTACAAGCTCTACTATTTTGGTCAATAATACCTCTTACACACCTAACATGGCTTTCACCTGTACATGCTACATTTCAGTCTTTCTACTTTTGGATCTTCAAAATTTTTGGGTAACTTTGTATTCAGTCCAAGTTTTCTGATTCAACACACACCACCTTCATGTTCCAAAAAACATCAAGAATTATATTGTGTCTCAGACCACATATTATCGAACTTACTTTTTGTGTTGAATAAAATATCAAGATTTACATCAATAGAACTATCTTCCTAATACAGACAGAAGAATGAAATGATTCACAGCATCCTGCATCCTGCAAAATTCAAGAAGGCTATAATGAAAAATAATTTAATACAATAAAATAACAGGTCTCTAAACTCCAAGAAATATTAGTGATCTCAATATTACAAATATAAAACATTCAAGTCATTGCTAGGACTTTATCTTTTATCTGTGATGAAAAACTGTATTTGCTTTCCATTTTACTGCCATTATGATTGTTGCTTCTGTAAGCTATGAGATAATATGGTAACTAATTAGAAAAACAATATTTTCATAAAATTTCCCATATAGCTACCATCTGAAAAGGGGATGAGATGTATCTGGTGTTAGTCAAATTCTGTTGAAGTAGTTTAAATGTTACAGGAGGAAAATTTAGAAACATGATTTAATATTTAATGAAAATGAGAAACAACAATTTGCCTCTTTTACCTTCTCTCAGGACTGCACAGCACAGAAAATTTCTCTGCTTTCAGCTCAGGAACTGCTGCAGGAGCAAGTGCACCCTCAGGCCATGTGCCATGCCTGAGGAGCCATGAGCAGCTTTCATTATAAAATCTCTTTAACTATGTTTATTCACAGCACCTACCAATACCCTGCATCACCTTATCAGCACTGAACTCTCTCCCATGGGCTGTTGGGAAAAGAAAAAAGACTTGGATTCTAGGTTAAACAGCACGGCATAAGTGTGCCTATCTAGTACTTTCTGCTCCTAGATTTATCCCAGCATGTTAGTTGCTGACGGGTGATACTTTAAGTCTGTTCAGAGATTATGAGGTAGATGCTATTTCTGGTTAGAAAACCTGCAAAAATGTACTTGTTTGGCCTTTATGCATTTGCTGTTACAAAATATCAAAAGGCAATCTGTCATACACCATAGTAACAATTAGTTGTGTGAAAAATCATCTCTTCCGAGAGAAATATCAAAAAGCAACTTTATAATTAAAAAAGGAAGATTATTTCTATTTTATCTTAAATTTAATGTGTTTATAAAGTCAAAAATGAGATTTATAGAAAATATTTATATCATACACTCATAATTTGTGCAATTGTGAGTTTAAACTGTCAAGATAAATAGACCCATGGGTGAACATTGCTGTTCAACTTCAGACTCTGTTTCCACAACGCAAAAGCAAGGAGACATTTAATCATTATCTCCAAGGGACAAATAAGCTTCACATCTGTCATCATAATAAAAATCAGACAAATTTATTCTAATATAATCATGTCTTTTCATGCTGGTCTTCAGCTGACGTTAAAGATAAGCTTAGAGGAAAAGATGGATGGGTAGAGGAAAACAGAAATGGAAAAAAATCAAATTACAGAAAACAGGAAAGAAATTACCTAAAAGTGACAGAAACAGAGAGACATAAACCCCTCATAGTATCAGCAGAGCTAGTTGAAAATTGCACCACAACTATTTAAATGCACATGAACATAAACCCTTCTGAATTGAAATTATATTTTACCAAAAGCATTCACTGTTTCAGTGTCCTAGATATTGACAGATTTGGTTAAAATGGAAAGCATAAGGCACTTCTAAATATTATTGGAAACTGGTTTGCTAAATCCTCCAAACTATGTCAAGATATGCTTTGCTTGCTTTCTATTCATTAACACATTTTTTAAAATAGAAATAAAATTTACTATTCACGTATTTTTACCAAAATTATTTTAATGAGACTTATTTTATTGTGCCCAACGTTTTATTTTAAAAGAACATGGGCACAAAGCATTGTAGAACCAATACTGGGCAAGAGAGAGACAGCAAACCACATACAGCAGGATGTTGCTCTCTCCTGGCTTGTGACACAGACTGTGATTCGTGATGCAAATGTTGCTGATGAAAAAGGCTTGCTAGTTTGCTTAAATATACAGGGTTAGTTTGCTGCTTTAAATTATTTCAAAGAACATTTGCCCCAGGAGGTAAACACAAATCTCGTCAGGAAATCTCTCCTTCCCCTGCCCTCTTTTCTCTGAGTTCTTATCCTTGGAGGACCTTTCTAGGAACAAAAGGGAAATAGATTCTCTAATTGATTAAATTAATTACTTCTATTTCATTAGTTGGTGATCTTTACAACTCTCCTACATAGGATGAAGGAGGTTTTCATGCAACAGTGCAAGGAAAGAATCGTGTTTAAAAGGAGCTTATAGGAACTCACTACTTCACAAGCAAACTGAAATTTAAGAAATCAAGTTGAAGATTAGTTGGACTGTGAAACTACACTTTCTGGGGCAGTGTCACTCATACATGCTTTGCCTTCAGGATGCTCCAGCTTCACAGATGGGCCGGCATGCAGCCATACCTTCTCCATTAACATTGTCCAATGCAGAGGTGTCCCACTTTGAGACAAATTAGGAGTCCCTCCCCCACCTCAGGAATTTCTTGGAGCAAAGTGAAAGAAAACCTGTTTATTTAACAATCAGGGTGCATGCAGGCACCAGGGAAAGAAAAAACAATGAATAATGTTAGATAATAAATCTCTCGTGGTGCAGAAGACCTGGGTAGAATTCAGAGTCCCTTCTGTAGGTGTGGCTCTGCTCTCTCTCCGCAGCTGGGGTGCAGCGTGGGCCCCTCCAGGCTGTGATGTGGTGTAGTGGTGGCCCAGCCCACTCCTGGGCTGTGGCAGGCAGGTGCCCATCAGGCGCTGGCCCTCCAATGGACAGATGAGGGCAGATCTGAGGGCGGATCCAAGGGCGGCGCCCCTGCCTAAACCACATCCCCCTAGCTAGAAAGTTCCATGCCAATAGGTTCACTGTTGGCTCCCTATTGTAACTCCCGCCTCCCTACCTGTTCTATTGGTTCTATGTTATATGTTACCACCCCCCTTCCCTCACCCCATTGGTTGTGACCCCTTTCTCCTCCCCTTTTCCGTCTCGGTTAAAAACTCTTGCACCGTTGGGTCTTGGTCTTTTGTCCCTGGACCCTCTTAAGGAATAAACCACCTTTGGAAGCTATACGAGAGACCCTTCCCAGTTCTTTACTTTCGGGCACATGCTCCTGCCATCAAGCGAGTGCGAGTGATTCTCCTCGCTCGGGGAATCAGCCATGGAAGCTGATCTCCCGATCCCTGCATCTTAGGCAAGGATGAGCAGGGAAAGACGCTGACTATCCTCGATAAGAGGAATCGCTCACGGACACCCGTCAGCGTCAATGTGGGGCCTCTCGGTGATGGCGTTCTAGACTGGAGCTCAGCTGAACTGTTCCAGAGGAAGAAGGAGAAAACCACAGTCCCAGGAAAACTTTTCTTGCCTCAGCTAGCAAGCTAGAGCTAAAAAAACAAAGAAGTTGTAACTCTCTGTCTCTCTCCTGAGAAACAGAGCCGAGAACTGGCTAAAGAGGGAAAAAAAGAAAGTGCTCCCTCTGCGCCTGCAGCTGCAGTGAGTGCGAATGCGGGGAGTGTCTGTCAGCCCTTGAACACAAAAACCGTGCTGAAGGATTCGCCTGGCTTTAAAGGCACAGGATTCATGTCTGGCATAGAGCAGGCAATAGAGGATACAGCATCAAAATGTCACCCCAAGACATTAGGGTACTCACAGCCTTGGTATATCCACTTCCCACTTAGTTCACCACTTAGGGCTAAGCATATTATGCCAAAAGCATGGGAGGTGTATTTCACTCTCAACTCCTCACAGACACTGTATCTTTCAAGCTGGTGTAAATAGAGCAAAAGCAAACTCAGGCCTCCTCACAGAAACATGGAGCCATCCTGAACTAGGGACTATCCCTAACCTGACACTGTCTACCCCAAACCTGAATTTATTTTTTAGAGTCACAGCTTATAAAAAAAGTGGAAAGGAGAATCCATGACCAGACAGGCCTGAGAAGGAAGCCCCCATCAACTCTTAGACCCTAAGTAATGTCTGTACTGGTAGAAGAAGCTATCCGGTGAAAAAAGGTGGAAGTATGACATCATAGTGTAGAAGGACTAGGCTAGAGGGAAAAGCTTTTTTATCTACAAGTCTCAATTGTAAATTATTCCTGTTAAAGAATGACTGACTGGCTGACTGACTGACTGACTGAGGTGCTCACTGAAAGGACAAAGATAGCCTTTTCATGAAGAGACCCCTTACTTACTCAGGATACCCCTTACTTCTCCCCTTACTCACTCTGTGTCTTAAAGGTATGAGGTTTTATACAGGTGAAGCTTTAGAACTTGAAAGGAGTGTCATTGCTCTTCTTTGGGTTGAATTTAGGCAAATCGCTTTCTAAGAGTTTGCAGGTGTAGTTATCTTTCGCAAGGAACTGACACCTGTAGTACAACTTTATCTGGTTTTAGGGAAATGACTGCCCATTCTTCTCAAAATAATTGTTTCAGAAAAAAGTTACTCATATCAGAAGAGAACCAGTGATTAGAGTAAGCTGATCAGAAGTTCCCATACTATCTTCTCACAAGAAAAATCTCTTACCCAGGGCAATTCCACAGAGTAACAGTTTGCCGTCTTCTTACAGGAAGAACACACTCTCTTTGACAACTGAATGCAGTAAAATCAACAGATAGATCATAAATTAGGAAGATTAAAATACCCAGCCCTATCTTTTCTCAAGATTAGACCCAAGAGCTGTTACAGGAGAACATACATACTTTCTGCTTCTTTCTATATTACATGCCAGCAATATTATTTTTTTAGCTACATAAAAGCATTAGTTAGAAGCTCTGCTTTCTTTTTACAATTGCTTTGAAGTCCAGAATACCATATGTCTCTACTGAGTAGTGTACTTGATTAATTATTTTCTGTCTCATCACTTAAACATGATTGTTTCAGATAAGCAACATTTGTGGCAAGAGAATTAAAATCCAGAAATTTTTCATTGAGTTTAGATGTAAGCTCATCTCTCAGATACACAAATTACAATCTTATTTCAACATCCAAAAGTATCACAACTACCAGCAGCAGGTAATGAGAGATATTTTTGTCTCCTCTCTCTGTGTGTGAAGAAGTCAGGCCAGCTATTCTATCATGGGGTAGAGGTAGGTGGGGGAGCAATCTGTAATGTTCATGGACAGCCTAGGGATGGGCAAACATAGAAGCTTCTCAAAAGCTACTGAAGCTACTTCAGTCTTCTAAAGGAAAACACAAAATTATACCACACTATGAAAATCTAATCATATCCAAGCAAAGTTTTAAATCAGCAAAGAGAAATTACTGTCTAGTCCAACACAAGTAACAATTTATTTCTCCCACCTTCTTGTCATCTCTGTCTCCCTGCTGTCTGGGTGCTTCTGTGTTTGCACCTCATTCATTTCCATGAGTTGCTAACTGCCTTTTACTGAGTGTTTCTAGACATCTGATCTGCTGTCAGACAGAAAGGCAACAGAACCTGCTAGGACTTGCTATTGAAAAACAAGATCCATGTGAGAAGAAAGAGCATTAAAGCTGGCCAAGGGAAGCAAAACATTTGGATACAGCACCGTGGATAAAAGGAGAGATACATTCAGTTTTGCCAGTTGCTGAAAGGTCTGTGCATTAACTACAGTGATATGAGCCGGAGGATCGCATCTGGCAGTGTTGCTGGGATTATCCTCCTCCAGCGTATATTGTAATGGACATTTGTAATGTTTAATTACATTGACAAGGCTTGCACAGAAGGGGCAAGTACACAAGCAGACACATAGCACTGAAATGGAAAATCTAATCATTAAAGCAGAAAACATTATTTTGAAACAGCTCATGGACAGAGCAGGATGAGGCTGCTACAAGCCGCAGAAACATACCACCTAAGCTAAGAGACAGAAATCACAGCTAGAAAGGTTAGATGGAGAAAGAAAACATATTTGTTATTCTGTTTCATGCTAGACAGTGGTTTTTCAGGGTTAATCATCCAGTCATATTTGGTGAGAATATTCAAAAGATAGTATGTCCTTCATTTTGAACTTCCAGACTGGATGTCCCATAGTATGGAAATTCAACTATCATAATAAAAACCATCTGAGGTGAGCTATTTCATTTCCCTGATAATTCCAATAGGAATTTGGTTTTTTGTTTTGCCATATTTTGTTTTCCTCAAGGAAGTGCTGGAAAGGCAGCCTGTCTATAAAATTATCTGTGGGACTGGGACATTATGGGGGAGTGATAGGAAAGGAGATGACTTAGATGAGTCTGCAGAAGGAATAAAATATGCTCAGTGAACTGTAAAAGCCCTTCATCACTTGCCCACATATCAATTGTTATAGCTGATGCACTTAGGAGGTTCATTCTCCTTCTAGAGATAGAATGTGCAAAAGGCTGAGTGCTAAGTAGTCCAAAATAACAAATGCCAGCTCACAATCTCAGGGCTGGTTTGGCCTTTTACATAAAATTTTGTATCAGATAGGCAGAAGACTGAGATTGAAAAAAAACCAAACCTGTAAAATAGATGGTTGAGATTGAAATATTTGCAATAAATGAACTTGCAGGCTCCTTGTCAGAACACACCATGCAGTACTGGAAGAAACTGAGATACCTCTGGAAGGTACACTTATTGTAATATTTCCAAATAGTGTTTGATTTATTGATGTTTATGAGAGTGGAATGTCACTCTTTAGGCAGTGTTAATTGGACGGTCACGAAAGGACTGCTGATGTCTCAATTTAATTTCTACTTTTTCCAGATGACCATTTTCTATGATTTTAGGGTTGGACATATTTTTATTTGAACGTTCCTCACCATATCATATCAGGCATCCTGAGTGGACTAGGCTAGCAAAATAAAACATATGATGAGATTTAGTTAATTTTTACATGATGCCACCTGTTAGAACTGGGTTCCCATTATTACCCTTTCTTCCTGATTTTCTTTCTTTCTGCACCTTATTTCTCCACTTTTCTGTCAAACCAATCATATCTTCTGGCTGACAAAATTCAGGTTTAGTGTGCCAAGGAAACTGTACTTGTTGGTACATTATCAAGAACAACATTGTCCAAAGCACTCTGATATTGCCGCACTTTAGGCAGATGTTAGAGTAGCTGATAGGACTGTCTACTATGCCCTCAATGATACAATTGTGAAAAAAATCCCAATGGCTGGTCACAGTTTTCAATAGAAATGACCAATCCGTGAGTGGCAGCCAAATCATCAAGCTTTCTGCCATGGTATTGATGCCTTATCCGGGACTACCTAAAAAGAGAGGCTTGACAAAAACTAAAAGGGTAAAAGGTGGTGGTGTTTATCTGAAAGCCTTCAGGTGCATCCAGGGCAGTCAGAGCTCACTCAGGGGGCTTGCACCCTAAGGTGGACCCCCTAAGATCAACTCCCCAAGTTGGACCCCCCAAGATGGACCCCTGGTCACCAGTTCTCCATACTTTTGTAAGTTTGGTCCATTAGCATATTGGGGCCAGCTCTTGCAATTAGAGCCCCAGGTAATGAAGTAATTCACCCCAAGTTTGCTCCCCCCTTACCAACGGTTGTTTACAGATCTCGGGCCTGAGGCAGGAAGATGTCCTTGAGATTCAGGCCTGAAGATGGATTGTTTTGTCTAAAGGCAGTAGCTAACATTCTAGATGGGCTTTAGAGTTACACACTAAGAATTGCAGGGTTACAAATATATGAAAAATATAAAAGCTAAAATCCTAAGGCATCAGTATCATGTACAATGACATCTGACTCCTCAAAGCTCTCGCATTCACAGGCCAGCTACGCTGGCAGAACACCTGTGTTTCCTACTTGGACAGTTTCCTGGTACCTCTCTCCTTTCCTTCACAGGCTGCCCAGCTGGTAAATCGCCATGTTGCCCATTTCCTCAGGCTGGCTAGCTCTGGATATTCCAGCTGCCTTGACTTCCTGGACACTTACCTTTCTGGCTACTGAGTTTCCACACAGACCACCTTTTTGGATACCCAGCATTCCAGCTGTCATTCTCACAAGCCAAACTAAAAATTGAAAGGTACTACATGAAATAGGATAATAATTTAGTTGGTGGACCCAGCTAATATGGAGACAGGTCACTGCCCCATAAAATAGGAAGGCAAGGTCCATGAAAATATTTTCCATGGATTTCACTCCTTTTCCACTACTACATTTGGCTTTGTATATATGAATTTTCTGATGAAATTGATATTCTGTTTACCAGCCTGGTAACAGTGCATTTGTACTCAGGTCATCCACAGAGATAACCTTATATATAAAGGAGAAAGAATCTGATGCATTCACTCATGGAAAGAAAAATATGCTAAAATGGAATTTGGTTGAGTTTGCACAGCAATGTGATGCATTATGACATCCTTTTAATTTTACATGCTGAAGTTTGCACTATTCACAAATTTTTTTACTTAAATTTAAATTAACTTACATCTAACAAAAAAAACACTTTGCAATATATTAGTAATTTACAAAATTAAAATTAATTTCTTTCTCACCTGTGTATTCTATTTGCAATTTTGAGTGGCAATATAGCTCACCCACGCACAATTTTGACACCTGTTCTAACAGAATAAGTAATAGCATAGATTATTAAACTCTGTATGGTTTTATATTGATCAGCTATGGGACACCTGACAGATTTCACAAAGAGTACCTGATAGACAGAGAACTGAATCACTCCAAGCTATGGACTCCACTTTGGTTTGGTGCCATGTTTGATTCTCCTGACACATTTGTCAGTTCTCATTCTGTTTTATTTGCTCCCAAGGCCTGCCAGCTCACTTTGCTGTTGCATGAGCATGCTCTCACGGGCTTCTCATGACAAATCAGGCACATTTGCCTGGAAAATTCTATTTTTGCTGGTTTAGGCTCCCATTCCAGTCCCTACCTGCCTTTCCCTCCTCTCTTACAGTCCCTCCAACCATTCCACTTGCAATCAGCTTTTTAGTCAATTTCTTGTCAATCATTTCATCTGTGTAGCCAATCTTACATTCTACATTCCTTTGCTTTCCTTCTGCTGAAATTAGTCTCACTTTGAAATTAGTCTCATTCTCCAATCCATGATTTTTCTCACCTTTCTTTCCCAATTCCTTTGCTCAGTCCATTTCTCTGGCTATTTTGCTTTTTCACATGCTTTAGCTCTTTACCATTTTACATCCATGCATCTTTATTTTCCTAATCCTTTTCATTAGTATTTTCTCCTATGTTCTAGCCTGTCCTGGTCTTCCTAGGGTCCAGCACTAACCTCATTAGTCATCTGCTGTCTGTCTCTGGGCACCTGATTCCAACCCAGATTCTCCTGCTATTCATTTTGCTTTTTTTGGTTTCCAGTCCTTCAGATAGACAAGGCATAAAAAATCCTGCAACAGCCTTTCTCTAACCGGTCGTTACTCATATTCCTTCAGTCTTCTGGCTCAAGAAGTAGCCCTTAAAGCACTAGTGTGTTGTGTTCTTCTACCAGTCCCACACACCAAATGCAACTATTTGCAAACAATTCTGGCTGCATATCAGAAGAATCATTTGCAGACCTGAAGGTCTTTGACTGTCAAAGACTACAGTAAGTTTTCTGCTATAAACACTCAAAACTACAGTGTTCTGAACCAAACTTGGCCTCTACTGTAGATCTCAAGGAAACCTTCAAAACAGGGCTACACAGAGGCATGATAAATATATCTTGAAACAATTGTCTGTCTTAAATTGACTGTCAGTTGTATTTTCTAAAAATCAGTCCTGTGTATTAGTGCGTAGTTATTAGGATAGAAGGTAACACAGAGGAATTAGAGAGATAGAGACAGACCAAAACATAGGTTTAACGTTTACATAGTTAAATCTCTTCCTCAGCTGAAAAAATAAAAGAACTATGGGAAAAGCATCCTTAGAGCAAACACAAAACCATATTCTGCATCCAATACTTCTCGCAGAAGCAGTTAGTCTGACGCTGAAGAAACGGCATTTTCCCCCATCCAATTTCTATGCAATCAAGGTTCTTGTCACATTTCCTAGGAGAAAGCACCAATATTTTCACATGATTAACCACACTGGTTTTTATGGCAAGAATGACAGAAAGTTGTATTAGTTTTATGAAGGTGGATTTACACTTATTTGGGTTGTATCTTATTTTCTTGTGTGCTTCTTGTAGTAGTATCTGCATTCAAATAATCTACTTAGAACCGTGGAATTAATTAAAACACACTAACAAGAAAAAGCAACCTCCCAAACGCCCATGGCCATTGTGCAAAATTACAATAGTTGAATTCATTTTGTTTGCAAATGTAGGTAGTCAGGCACTTTACAGTTCAACTGTAGTTCCTTCAAGCGCTTGTCAGATACACTGGAGCTGTCTTCCTGATTTCAAAACATTTATTTCATAGTGCACACATACTATGTGTGTGTATGTGTGTTTGTATATATATACACATGAAACTCATGCATATATACATGAGTTTCATAAAAAGCTTTTCTTCATATCTCTTGACTGATGGGTATTTTTAAAAAATTACATGTAATCACTTAAAAAATATGGTACTTCATATTTTAGGTGAACATTTCCCTTTCATATTGTCAGCCACACAAGCTAATCTCCCAATGGATAATTGATAAAAGATATTCCCTGCTGGTGACATGTTTGAAGATATTGCTGCAGCGCCATGTATAGGCCTACACATTTCGGTTTTTTCGTAAAGGTCAAATACTTCTTACTCCATGAGCTTGTTTAAAGCTGTGCACATTTTATTTCATACATATATTTGAGAGTCTGAGGGATGTGAGAACCAGTTAATTTGGGAGGTCTGGAGAGATTTCTGTCATCCAGGAGTCCAACATCCTTAATTCTTACCTGTTGTCACAGTCCAAGAGGACAACCTGAAATCAGAGGTGTCTGTTGCAAACATCAATAATCAAGTCCTCAAGAAAATATCACTAATAAAGTAAGGAGGAATAAAGGTACTATTACTCAGGATCAGAGATGATGTCTGTCTACACTGTTACTGGCCCTAGGTAAGACTCCACAGGAGGCAGACATAAAATATATGCTCTCACCATCAGCATGCAATTCTCACAAAATTGTGGATGTCTTGTGACTGTCTTCGGCTCTTCAGTGTGGGGCTTTAGTTTCCTTTTGATACCTTTTTTAAAAATTAAGATAGAAGACTAATGACTTTTGAACTGTAATTCACATTCGGTTGCCACATCTATAAAGTAAGTGTAAATGTTAAAGGCAAGGCAAGGCATATTTTATTTACAGATTTTAAAGCTGTTATTGTGCAAGAGGAAAAATATTAATATGCTACCTCCCTTCTGCCAGACATTGGAAGCCATGGATTTATAGATTTTGTAGATTTTGTTTGTAGACTTTTTTCAGGAAAACTATGCTGATTGTACTTTCCCCTTCTCCCCTACTTTACACATAGCAGTTTTGAGATAAAGAGAACTCTGTGTCATGCACCTGGGAATAGCATCTTTCAGTGGAAGCAGTCATCTCTCACTGACATCATTCAAGTGCAGGAAGCGTGAAGGAGGTGAATCTTTTACCAGCCTTTTCAGCAAAGGACAGTTTCAACGGGAGTGAACATTTTGCAGGTCTCTCATTACTGATATTAGAAGCTCCTTCTGCAAGCCTTTCATTATAATATAGTAACTCAGAGGCAAATATAAAATCTACTAGTCAAGTTTTGAATGAAAAGACCCTTAAATCACAAGACCAAGAACAAAATAAGAATAAATTATATACAGCTTCTGTCAAAGCCACATCACTTCTGATCCAAATCTGTCCCAGGACAGCTTTTCTTTGAAACTGTGATAAGTAATAGTCTGAGGCAGGCAGGGGCACAGTGGGTGGTGAGCAGAGTAGACCTGTGTGTGGGTGCAGTGCAGTACAGCGGGGCCTAACCCTAATGATGCTGCATCCAGCTTCAATTGCAGTGCTGTTATGAAATCACTGTATTGCTCACCACTACCAGAGTAGTTACTAATCTGGTAACAATGGGATTTTACTTCTTCTTAGCAAGGCTTTCTGACTTCATAGCTCCCTATTTTATTTATCACTTTTTTGTATGACTTATCTTATGAGTTAGATCTGAATTTTCAGGTATAGATTTTGAAATTCTTAGTGATATCAATAGTCAATAGGAAGTTAATAGAAATAATTCAGTTGGACAAAAACATTCAATGAAATGTTTCTTGCTGGGAGGACAGGTAGCAACATAGATTTAACTTATTTTAATAAAAATGTATTGGAATGTTTTATGTAGAAGTCTGTATGCCCCACAGAGATTTAGGAATTTTATCTGCTTTGTCCCCTCCAACTGTATTGCTTATAAATGTCTTCAGCATCATATGACATATACAGATTCACACTGCAGCTTTAATCTCACTTGTGTATGTATTTATTTTAGATCTGGTTCAGCCATATCTCTGAATAGATCCCAGACTGCATGAAAATATGTACGTTGTAGCAGTGTTTTCAGTACACACACACACACACACCTGTTTTCTGCTGAGACTGAATGGAGCAACAGGAGACATTCTCTCCCAGGGGAATTCTCTGTTGATGACTTGCTGCTGAATTACAACACTTACAACAACAACAACAGATTGTGATAAAAAGTGGATGCCTGCAAATTTGTCCCTGTAACATCTTCTTTTTTTGTCTTCTGTTATATTTTACATCTTAGATGATATATTTGGCAGCAGTTTCATTAAAAGCCATAGTTTCACTTATTTTTATTGTGTCTTTCATACAAACATCTCCATTTGCTTGAAATCACTATCACAATGTTCTTGTTATAGACGAGATTTTTAGGTAACCATGTGGAGTGCCTAGTACATACCTTTATTACATTAGACATGCATACCACGTACATTTTCCACTACAAATCAATATGTTAAAGAAGCCATTATATTTTCTCCCATTTTCATTGTAAAGCTAAATTCAGAGTTAATGGTCCCAATCAACAAAGAGTGATTAAAGTAATCCTTAAGTAGACATAATAATAATAATACTGTAGTAGGAACATAATAGAATAGCTCATAGATTTGCAACTGAGAGCATCCCCCATACCTTTGTCTATGTACTTGCACTTATCAGGAAATTTTCATACAAAATTCCTTCCAGAAGGAATTTTGACAGTAAAGATTTCTCAGGTCCAGAAGGAATTGATCAAACCAGAGTAAGAACCAGAGCTCTGCTTGCGCTTTCTGAATAGCCCATATTTCAGTGATTATGATGTTCATTTGGAACACGTTCAAATCTTTGGTCCATCACCTCGGACTAGGATCCAAATGAGCCTCCTTGAAACTTTTATTCACGTACAGTTCTCTGCTTTTAAAAGTCCTGATTTCCCTCTTACTCTGAAAATGAAGGTTCTGAGAAAAAAAAAAAAGGAAGGAAGATCTAATTTTTTTATGTTGTTATGTGAGGTGGTTAGTTAGAAATGCAGCGGAGGGGATGATTAGCTCCTTTGGTTGGATCATGGTGCTAATAATGCCAATGTCATGGGCTCAGTCCCTGTACAGGTCATTTACTTATGAGTTGAATTCAATTATCTTTGTGAGTCCCTTCCAGCTCAGGAGATTCTGTGATTCTGTGACAATGCCTCATGGGTGGAATGACCACTGAAGTAGATTCCACTTGGAAAACTGTAATGGGCTTGAGTCTGCTTTCGATAGCCAGTCTTAAAAAACTAACTAATTCCCATGTCAACCTGTCCTGCATGGCCAAATTTCACCTTGAGATACTCCAGTGCAGAGGAATTGAATGCAGATAGGTTACATTAATATCATTAAGTAAAGGCCTGGCATATGCAATAAAAATCTATATGCAAAAAAATCCACTACACTGTACAAGTACATTATTAAATGAGCTTTGTATTATGTCAATCCAATGGAATAATACAGTAATTTTCCTGTTGTATCAATATTTCATTATCAGTTTAATTTATAATGATATAAATCTTCCAAAAGTTACAACAAATAAATAATCACTAGGACTTTTTTCCCCAGTATAAGGGAGCTCATCATCCTGTCTCCTTTTACAGGGTCAGGTTGTGCAAGTAGTTCTCTAGAAAATGTTATTGAAATGTAAGATACATTACAAAAATATCTAACAGCATTCTCCAGTTTTGTTTCTTTTTACCAATTACTGTCATAACAAAAATATTGCTAAAACATTATTTTCTCCTTTGCTAAGTCTGATGATAGTTGCAGAAAGTACAGATCTTCAAACCCATCCAAATTCATCTTGATAAACACATAAATAGAGGCTTGTTAAGTAGCCTATTTTGTCTCACGTTTTTGAACCCTTATGAATGAAAAAGATTTTTGGCTTTTTTTTCCTTTGCTAAGTCTGATGTCCTAAATACCAAACTGGATCTGTGTAACCTTTGTAAATATAACACCTTGCTCTTTCATGATCTTATTTCTGACTTTTGCAAGATATTGATTTTATGTCATAATGCGATGATGAGCTCCTTCTCTATGTGGCTAGATGTACTAGAAAAGGGTCTAGTGTTTATGCAATGGCTTCTTTTTTCCTGGCCTGAAAATTTTATTTATGTCTGCACAATTAAATCAACTCTATTCCTTCATCTCTCCCTCCTGTTACTGTGGACACAGAGAAAGAGTAGGATTGTGCATTCTCATTTGAAATTGTAACTAACACAACAAAGTCAATAGCATTTTGTACCTCTGCTTTTCCATGCTTTCTTTAGTTACACTTTGGCATCTCTGCACATTCTGAAGATCCAGTGCAGGCTTTACAGGAGTGAACATTTAATAGCTTACAGAATAGATATAATAAGGTAGCAAATCCAGAGTAGAGGAAAATTAAATACTCCTGAGTTATTTTATTGAAATTTCAGTTCTTCAGAGTTTATAGTTGTAGGCAGGGATGGAATTTCAAAAATGCAATTTCAGAGTACTTTTATGGAGTTCCTCACTTGACTTCTGAAAGCTGTAATCGTCACAATAAAATCCTGGGATGAGGTACCAGTACAGCATATCCTATGACAGTGTAATAAGTTATGTTTTACAAATAAACTCTACTAGAATCAGGCAGATTAATCCAGTCCTACCTAATAACATTAGGTATTCACTGCAAGCTCTGCATGTATCCAGTAATTTATTTTTTTATGTGTATTTAATAAACATCACATTTTATGATGTAGTGCAATATTTTATTCATTGGATCTCAATTCTACAGAATCATATGGGAAGACACTGACTGATTCCTTAAGCAGAAAGAAACTACTTAATAAAATTCAACTGATATTCTTTAGCTAAGTACATCACAAACTGTTTTTCCCCCTAAAATTCTCTTCACTTCAGTGTGCTGTGAAATAACTCATGGAAGTCTTTGACAGCTGGAAGTTCAAAACCTCACAGAAGGTGCCAAATGAATTGTTGGAGTTGGTTTCTTGACTGTAAAATGCAGTTGTCAGGACCTTGTTCTCTTCTGTGTCTCTCACAGGGAAGAATACAATTTCAGCACTTTATAATCTAATTGTAACATTTCTTTTGAAGGTGATGGATTTGGGGAAGTTGATTTTTAAACTCTTATTTAGAAATTGGTCCCCTTCAGACACAAAAAATTTTTGCATTTCAGGAGAAAAGGGCAAAGAGGACATGAGTAATTAGATGGGAAAATCAAGATTAATGAGTATGACAAAATTCCTCCTGATCCATAAAGCTTGTGTTCACTTCCTACTAGCTTGCTTTAAGAAGGACTCTTCTTGTCCTCACCAGTCGTCAAAAGATACTGCTGTTACTTGAAATCTGCATGCTTTGAGTGACTTAATAATGTAGGGAATATGGGAGCAGAGCAAGAATGCACTCATTTTATCTCTCCATAGTGTTTAAAAATTCTCAAATTTTCCAGAATATTTACAAAATCATGTGAGAAAAGAAGTATGCTCTACATCAGTGAGTTTTCTTTGGACTTAAATCAAAGACTTTGAATTTGAGCGTGTTAAAATATGCATTTTTTGTATGTACATGGCTTGCTTCAACAGCTGCCCTTGACCACTTTTGATTTAAAAACCCACCGTTGGAAGATTTGGCAGGTATATGTACTTCACTTTTTTTCTAGGACGTTGATAAAGAGACTGAATGGCAGTGGACCAAGACAAATAACCTGCATTAAACCACGGGGAAGCAAATGTTCATTTCATTCAGAAGGTTTTCCATTAGCCATAGTCTTTGACACATGTAACTTAGCCTGTCTTTAGTTCATTTAGTACATACCATATTGGTTCTGCATAGCCTTATTTTTCAACATGAATCACAAAGATGTAAAGCCACATATTTCTCAGGAAATTCTTTTAACAATGCAGGGGTTTTTTGTCAGTTGAGGTTTTAAGTTCAATTCTTTAAAAAACTAAACTTGAACAGAGTTAATTGATACTGTCATAATTGCAGCACTTTTTTGTATTTAGGTAAGGGAATTCTGCACAAGCAAACAGAACACTCTGTCTGGGCATGATGTCAGAGACATCACCTGTTGATATTTTCATCTTGCATTTTTTCCCCTATCAACACAGACACAATGTTTTTTTCAATCTTCTCAACCTGTTCTTTCATCCTAAAACTGTTAAGAGGTAGAAAACAGTGACTAAGGGGGATCTTTAAAAAACTTTTGAAAAACTTCTGATGCACTTTTTTTCCCCCACATTTAGACATATTTCAATTTGGGAGATATGTTTAATTTTTCAGTTATTGCTGAATGGAAACATATTTTAACTTTGCAGCAAAGTGTGCACAATATTGGCAACAGGAAGAATTGGGATAATTATTTGTATGTAATTCTTTAGTCAAAGAGTCCAGTTTTTGCAAATAAATGTAACTTTGGCTCAGACCATTAAAACATTACCATACTTCCTAAAAATACTTTCTTCTTCAGCAATATTCAGGAAGTCTTTGCCAAATCATTCACTGTCCTATAAACTCCAAGTATATTTTTGCCTAAATAAAAGGAAAAGAAAAAAATCAAAGAAAGAGAAAGCCTCTCTTGGTATGAAAAACAATTTTCTAAAGAAGTTCCAAATAACAGCTGTCTAGTCAAATAATGGCTCGAAATCTCACTTTAGTTCAGTATAATGTCCACTGCTAGGATGGTCACCCCACACAGTCAAAAGCAGTTTTCTGCTGCTGGTCTGTTCCCCACCATACAGAGTGTTCAATTCTCCACTGGGGATCCCAGAGGAAAATGGGGCCCTTGGGCAGGTCCGGGTGTCTCTAGCTGAACTCTCCTGTCTGCTACAACTGAACCTCTGCTTTCACTCCCAGTTCAAATGATTCTACTAGTGAGTTTAAGGGAGCTCCCTCACACCACATTATATTCTTCACAGTACTCATGGCTTCATTATAAGCACAATGATATCCACCACTTACTTATTCAAACCAATTTCCAGGTGACTGAATAAGCCTCAGTAGACAGAAGTACAGGTAAACATAACTGCAATGTTATAAAGTCAGCTAGAAGTGATCTTTGTGCTTTAGCGAAAGAACAGTATTCAATTCTTTTAACTTTTAAAACTAACTTTTTGTCTGGATTTCTTGCACCTAGAGAAAAGCCTACATTTTTCATTCTGAAACTACACTCAGAAGTTCTCTGGTGTCAGAAATTTACTGGCCATGAGCATGTTTATAAATTATGATCAGACTCTTATGTTTTGCTCAGGCTATGGGCAGGCATACTTTTGTACAGAAACTATTCATCTTGACAGTTTTATCCTACAGTAATACAAAGTAAAATTTGCTGTCTTTCAGGGGAGAAGTTAGAGAGCAAGCTCATGTACTTATCACCTTAATTTTACTAAATACATTTAGCTTATAAACTCTCTAATATTCACTACAGAATGCAAGGGGTGGCAGGTTTCCCAGCTCATTTCATACTTGTAATGCCTATTCTATTTTTTTCCAAACATATTTGCAAAATCTAAATCTTTGCCTTGAACATATACATTCCAGTACATATATCAGTAATCTTGCATAAAGAAGCAATGTCCCCATACCTGTTTTATCTAATATGTTCCAGTGCACTTTTATTTCTCTGAAATACAGTTCTTATATGCTACCCTCCTGTCAATCTTTTATTTAGACCATAATTAAAAGAAAAAAAAAAAAGTCCCAAAGAATAGGAACATCTTAAGTGACTACAGCTAATTACATCATCAGGATCTTAATATGAAAATCAACCCAAACCAAAAAAAATTTAAACTTAAAATTTCAAGCATCTGAATAGTCACAATGTAAACACTGACATCTTCTCCTCCATTTTTTTCTTAGACACTGAAAAAGTCATATAGTAAAGGAAGCCTGACTTTAATTACATTATCCAGATTTCATTAACATAAGCTGCACACAGCCTTTTTAACACACGATGTTAATACCAGTATTTTTCTAGAGAACTACAATTTTAGCATCTACTGTGGAGAGAATGCTATATTATATATTCTCACCATCATCACAGCCTCTATCTACTCACTGTCTCTATTGTCTCTTGCTCCCACCCAAATACATTGCTCTACAATGTAAAACTAATGCAGAAAAAGTATTTCCTCTACAACATGACATATTGGATCTGTTTTCTGCCTTAAACTTACACTGTGTTCTCGGCCAGAGCTGTTGATTGTCTCCCGAGTAAAATACAATGCTAGTAATCAAAGTTTCCTAACAAGAGCAGAGAAAATTCTAAGATATGGATATATTTTTCACATGGAAGTGATTTTTTATTTTTTTTTTAGAGATAGCACATGTTATGTAAGGCCTCAGAATTTGTGACATCTGCTACTAATGCAGCATATGTTGTACTAGGGCTACTTGAGGAGATGTTATATTAGCATCATAATGTTTACTGATTAATAGCAATGCATTATGCCTGCTTACTTGCCCTTTCTTACCCTCACGGGAATTCCATCAGAGATTTCTACAGTGATTCTACTGTTACACGAGTTACTACACTAATTGGGCTTTACTTAGCTGTTGTACCGGATCCTGAAATGCCATGCAGCATGACATCATTATTATATGGTAGGTATTATATGCCAGCTCTATGAAAAACTTGCAAAAATGTTTATTAATAAGACAAGGTGGATGATACCACATACCAGGTTTAACAGAGCCTTACTATCCACCACAGTAGTTTCCAGTTTGACATTTTGACAAAACACCAAGAGATATTGCATTTGTTCACAACTCTGCACTGCAGAAAGGAAAGCATTTAAGAAGAAAATTCAGAGGTATTGTGGGCAGCTTAAGAAAAAGAAAAAAAAAATGTCTCCACTTTGTCATGGAGCTTACAGAAACACCAACCTTGTGCCCCTCTTCTCAGGTAAAGCCATCCAACTCACCCACACAGATTTCCAAGTATATTCTGTGTCGGAAGACTTCCACAAGGATCATCAAGTCCAACTCTAAAGTGAATGGCCCATACAAGGATCAAACTCACAACCCTGGTGTCATGAGCACCATGCTTTAACCAGCTGAGCTAACATTAGACCCAGACCTCATTCTCAGAAAGGAAGCTACAGTGATTCCAATAAGATGTGGTAGACAACGCCATTTAGCCACCAAATGGACCATCTTTGCCCGTAAAGCACCATGCTTTCCTACTTCATGTTTTGTCCTTTGGCCCCTTCTCAGTTATCCAGTTCCCCACCATTTCTTTATGAGTTCCCCTCCATTTTGGTACACTGGAGGATATTTCTATGGGTATAAAACCAAACAAATGATGGTGCTGGAAAAAAGGAAAACACAAATGAGAAATGCCAGGCTGAACAACTAATGGGGAAAAAAAAGGAGAGGAGTCAAGAGAGAAAAAGGTAGAGGGTTCAACAAAGAAAAGGAGAAGTATAGATAAAGAGCTGAGTGGAAGGAAGAAAGAGAAAGGGGACTGAAAAATAACTGGAAAGGATCAGGTAAAGAATAAAGAAATAATAGAAATGGAAGAATGAAGTGAAAAGCTGTGAGGAAAGGTAACAGCTCCATGTCAAAGAACTAAGAGGAAGTGTTGTGGTAAACACATTGAAATAAAATATCAAAGACAAAAACTTATGAAAGTACACTGAGATAACAAGTAGGCTGACAATGAAAAACACAGTTACTAAAATGAGAGCTACATTATGCTATGGCATGAGTAGAAACGAGAAGGTTTGAAACATAAATAGCATTGAGAGAAGAAAGGAAATTTTAATCCTGCATTCACACATATCTATCCCCATTACTAAAATACTGCCAGTTATCTAACACAAATGTGTAGTACAGGCATGTGCATCAAACTTCAGTGGAGCATGAATAAAATAAAAGTGATTGCAGCCGTTTTAATCTTACTACCACTTCATTTTCTTCAGCTCTTGGGTGAGAGAGCAGAATTACTGTGTATGTTATTTTAGTGGCTACGCTCATCCTGCTATGTCACTACATCCTCATTGTTTAAAGCAGCTTTATGATGAGTGACATATTTATAGTGTTTCTCATATTAAGGTTTTTATTAAGTGGCACACTAAAGTAGCAAGAAAAATCCATATCAAATGAACCTCCATTTTTAATGGTTTACTGCATCTACTCTATTTTCTGACTGCTATTTGGTTTAACGGGAGGCTGAGATTCTTGAAACCTTCAGTGAAATGAACGTCTTACTGGAGAGAGTTCTCCTTGAACTGAACCCAACTATAACAAATCCCATCATGCTTTGTTTCTCTACACCTGGACCCTGACTAGTCCTTTGTATATTTAATCTCTGTTCCAGCACTACACACATTTCCCATTTTCTAAATATTCCTTCACTCTTCTCAAGCGCTTAGTTTTGTGCTATCTCATTTCCATGATCTGTGCTGTTCAACTGATCCGATTTCAGATAAATAAAATATCAGTGCAGGTACTGTTCCTTCACAGGTACTTTTTCTCCATAGCTGCTGCAGACTTGAACACATACTCCAGAATGTTCCAGCATACTGCAAAGTCAGATATACTATCTGTCCATACTGTCACAAATGAATTAATATTGCAGTTACTTAGATGTGAAATCGGGTTTTTTTAATAGTCTGTCTTCCAGGTCCCCAGTGTGTCCTTGCTTGAAATAATTCAAGTGTCAGGGTGGAAGAGCCCTGAACCGTTCTGTGTAGTGAAAGGCAGAGCAGAAGCTGCAGGAGCACACACAGTCTGATGTGTTCCTCATTCATCACCTGGCAATTCTGGTGCACACTAGTTTTGGCAATGAAGAAGAAACACGTTGCCATCCAAACAAACAAAGGCCAATTGTATCAACAGAACCTCTACTTATGGGAGTACGTGCTCACAGAATTGCAGGAAAAGTCCATCTGTGTCCCAGATTAAGACAGACAAGCCCAAATCCAAATGAAATATGTTATATTCATCACTAAAAAGTTATCAGAGTGGATTTTCATAGCTGCATGAGTAACAAGTGTGATGCCAACCAGTGAAGTACCCAACAGCACCATAGTAAATGTCTGTACTTCAGTGACCACTGCAATTTATTTGAATGTGACAAAGTTGGCAGAAATAGTAGCTAGCATTTAGATAATGCAGACATGAACACCTTGAGGACTTTTATCATGTGCATGTGCCCATGTTTTTTCTGGAGCAGCACACAAAAAAGCCCCACATCAATTACAGAGGTTACTAATACTTCATAGCTGTGAAGTAATTAGGTAAGATGTTTCCATAGAAACAATGCTATCAATGCTCTTGTCCATCCTACCTATGGGAATAGAAATCCCAAGTGAACTACCCCTTGAACAATTCCATGACTTTTTTCTCAGAAGGGCATAGCTCATTCGGGAGAGCCTGGGTCTTATCTAACATGTATGCAAAGCAGATGACCTGGGATTGCCTGGGAATGAATCCAGAACTAGATTATTTAGCAGAATAGGGGTTCACCTAAAGAGATGTCTGTGCCTTCCTCACATGCTCCATGCTTCTTTTCAGTTAAGCTCTGTCCTGACAATCCACAATCAGAAGAAGGTTTGCTGAAACAGTTGGCAGTTGCAGGCTGGAGGTAGCCTGAGCACTTGGCAAGCTGAAAGCAAGGTAGGGCTGCTTACAAAGCCATTTGTCTGCCAGTGTGGCCAGCACCATCTGTACTGTTATGACCTGCTGTGCCCCAGCACAGTATCTGGGTCAAAATTTACACGAAAAGTGAAAAAAAACCACAATCACTTCTAGTTTAGACATATCACACAGACAACTAGAAAATGCATCAGTCATTTCTGGGGCAGATACAACCAAGTGGACTGAATGTCCACTGCCAATGTAATTGAAGCAGTATAAGATGGAATTTTGTTATAGTGTTACTGCCCTAATTTTTACATTCTGATAAAAACAAAATAAATCCTGTCAGTTTGTTCTTTCTGCAGTTCTTGTACTTTAAAAGACAATAACAAGTAATGGAGGAGCCAACGCTGCTGGACCTTATGGTGGCAAACAAGGAAAGTCTGAAGATGGGAGGGTTGGGTGTAGCCTTGACTACAGCAACCATGGGATCTAGGAGTTTGGTATCGTGCAACGAAAAGGTTACACCCCTGAACTTCAGGAAGGCTAACTTTGCCCTCTTCAGGGATCCTCCTGGAATAATCATATGGGAATATGCCCTAGAGAGAAGAGGGTCCAAGGATCACTTTCTCCATGATAGAGAATCCCCATGGGTGAGAAATTTAGCGAAAGGGGCAGGAGACCTGCATGGATGAACAAGGAACTCCTATGAAAACTCATATATAAGCAGGAGATACATGAGGTGGAAGCAGGGACAGGATGCCTGGGATGAATATAGGGATGTTATCAGACTATGCAGAAATGAAATGAGGAAGGCTGTGTTCCAGTATGCATATGAACACTATCATGGTCACTGATGGAACACCTCAGCAATGGAGATGGATGATGATGAGGAACAATGACAGGTCATGCTCACCTGTGTGTTATCCAGAATGGTCACTTGTTTTCTGCAGATGTCCTCTTGACTGTAAAATTTGAGCAGCAGAAATAATTTTTAGCATCATAACATACATCAGATATTCCGCTAGCTCATAACTAAAGAATAAAAAAATTGCAAATAATTATAGCCAAATTACAAGTCTTAAAAGGAATTAATGAAACTTTTGTGGATTAACTACCTCTGGTTTTCATTATTTATTCACTTTGATGCTAATTTGCAAAATTCTGTAATTCACCATAGTTCTCTCTATCATTAATGTAAATTAACAAGGTTCTACTGTAATGCAGTTATTATTATTTTCCCTTGCATAAATGCACACATTTCTCTAATTAAAACATGCTGTATTTTTAAAAATCAGATTACCAGGTATAGAGGAAACAGAAAACATGAACAATGTATTCAGCTGTTTAGATAAAAGCTAGGACTATTAACAATGAGAGGGGTCTTTTCGTGTGTTTAGTAAAAATTAGGCAAATGTAAGAGAGAACTTTTAGTGGGGTGGTTTCAGTGGAGGTATTTTAGAAGCACTGCATGCATGTTGTATGCATTGAGGATCACTAACAAACCACCAATTTATCTGTAGACATTATACAGTTGTATATTACATACACTAAGATAAGCTGTAGAAGAGAAAAACAGAAACTAAATAATATTTTCCTTCTTATAAGTCAAGCCGATATATATCTTTTCTTATAACATACATGAACTTTTTACTCATCGATTCCAAAGGCTACTGTGTAGTTTCTCAATAACAGAATTTTTTAAAAGGAAGTGTTCTAAGACGAAATTCTACATTCAATAGAAATGTAAGAAACATGAAGATGGGCAGTCAAAATATTAAAAAGTGATTTTTTTTACATCCTTTGTTTATATGTTCAATATTTTCCATTTCCAGTGACTTCATGAATTTCAGACATTCACAACCTAAGCCATGACTTTGCTTTTCTATAGAAACGAAAGTTGTCATGTCACAACATTTGACAGATACACAATCTTCTGATTGAAAAGTGATATTAGGCTCACCTATCCTATCATTCATTTGTATTGGCTTGACATTTGATATATTTTCCAGTATTTGGGAAGAAACACGAGATTTATAAAGTCTTACCATTTTCACAGTTGGATTTGTTATACTACCACTCCCATCAAGATTAACTGAAGACAACTGTAACACATATGTCACGTAAGAAATTTCCCTCCTCAGGTGTCTTCTGCTGTCATGTTACCTCACTTTCAACTTCGTGTTCAAACCCAAATCTCCCAGTTGTCCAGAATGAATGTGTGTTGGCTCACAATTTTGTCCAACTGCAGAACAAAGCGTCTGGATCCTCAGCCACGTATGATGTCAGGGGACAGCAGCACAGACTGTCTTGTGGTTAAGCTCCAGTTCTACAGACTGAAAGCAACAAGCAGTTGACTGGCACAGCAGGAGTTGCTCGTACTCCCACAGACTTGATCAACCTGTATTAGCAGGATCTTGTTACTGTGACTTTTCCAAGTGGTGTGTGATGTGCCAGTGGCATCTGGATTTTCTTATTCACAGTTTTTTGCACTGTTTCTGCAAAAAATGAGCACATTCACCTTGTTGAAGCTTTCAGGATGGCAGAATGGTCAGTTCCCCAAGGAGGAAGAACAGCAGGATTCTGTAGTCAGATGAGGAAAACTGTATAGGCAACACAAAATACTTCCCAGAGGGAGATGGTAAGTGCTTATTAAAGAGGAAGGAAGGGGGAGGAATAAAAGGGGATAAAACAGTAATATAAAAGACAAACATTAGTTTTAGGATTAAAAAAAAGGAATTCTCCAGGATAAACCTGATCCCAGAAAATGAGAGTCCCTGTTCCACATGACTTACTTAGCATAAGATGGAAGGGAGCCAGGAGGCTGAAAAGGGGTGGAGAAACCACTGGCTGAATGAAAAGAGGGGAGAGGAAACAAAGGACTGTGGGAGAGGCAATAGGAGGATATGGTTGAGGAAACTGCAGTGAGTAATGGTGCTTGTAACTATGGAAGTCCAGCCTATAGAGCTGGGACTTATGTGTATGATGAGTCCTGCTGCAAGTTTATATATATTATTATAAACTCTCTTTCTTCTTCCTGTCCGCAGAAAGAATAAGCCAGATGGATCTACAATAATGCACTATTTAGTCTGTATTTGCACCTAGAGAGTCGTGCAGAGTTGCTCACCAGCATGTAGCATATAGACACAGCTGCATATATCTTCACAAATATAGAACTTTTCTGGTGAGCATCACTATACAAATGTGATTTGTGGCCCTGAATAGCCAGGGAAAGCATAATAAAAGAATCCTCTTTTGCCATATAATCATGGATAGTGGTAACGTGATGGTGTCACATAGCTGAGTACTGATGACCCAGATGGGAGATGCCTGCCTGCTAGAAAGACCAGTCAAAGTGTGAATCCCAGCTAGGTAACTCACTGAGGAGGTTGTATTTGGCTTAGAAAGCTGGGATCAGCTCAGGTTGCATTGACAGCTCAGGCTGTATTGACAACACAACCTAAGACAACCTAAGGGTCATTTCAGGCCCGAAAATAACTAGCAGCAATAATTTTTAAAAAAACTTTATCTTTTGTATAGGTAGTGAAAAAAAAAAGCATTTTAATGGGGAGAATGGAGTAGAATGGAGTAGTACCCTTTAATGGAGTAGAAGTAGAGCTTCCTCATGTTGTAAAACAATTTTGACATGTAATAATCTGGGTTGAGGTAAAGTGTGAAGAACTAAAATGTACAAATGTATCTTCTGTCACTTGGTGAAAAAAAGGTAGTAGAGGAAGACCCAAGTTTTCCCGAGGAGACAAGAAGGGGTTTTGATCTTAGTTCAATGAGGAGAAAAAGTTCTGAGACACTGCTCCATGCTAGTACCTGAGTATTTAATGTGTGGTGCCAGAAAAGTACCACATAATAGCAAGCTTGCACAGACAGCACCAACAGGATGCAAGCCTGGAGCTTTAACTCCAGGCTTTTACACCCTCATAAACAAAATGAGCAGACAGATCAGCCTAAGTGATCAGATATCACGAGGTCAGTGTGTTACCCAATACTATATTGAATGGAGGTGGACTGAAGTGGAAAAAGAAACTGTAGGAATTAAAGATGAGTGTGACCTATGGGGGAAAAAAGCCAGCAGGTAGGAGGTGATTTATTTGTTTGTTGAAAGGGTTGTGGTCCTTTGTCAAAGAGTTTGTGCAAACAACAGACAGTAAAAGAAATTTTGTGTCATAGATAATACCAGGAATGAAAGAGTCACAGAGAGGAAAATCTTGGCAGTTAAAATAATATTACTATTTTTCAATTAGCATATTCGTAACTTTTAGGACCACTCATAACTTAAATCTGAGTCTTATAGCTTGAGCATATCCCTACCATCTGCAGACATGACAGCTGAAATTTTTCCATTCCAAAATGTTTTCTGAACAATTGTCCTTCACCTTGGAGGAAAAGAGAGAATCTCCTAGGCTAGGAAAGATGTTAAAATTAAAATTTCGCTGGAAAAAGAGTCAGAGTAGCAAGGACCCCTAACCTGCAGCTCACAAATGAAGACAAAGATGTGAAAGTATCCTGCTTTTCTCCAGATTTGTGCTTGTTGCTTGTGTGTACCTTGCAGAGTTTCTCAGTTGACGTCAACCAGCAGAGCCTGCCATCAGTATAAGTGAAGCTGCACTAATATACTCCCATAGAGATTTAGGTTCACAATGTGTTAAATGTACTGGATTGGGAATGGATGTGGTATTACATTTGAATTCCAAATGAGTGCCGCATCATTTTTTTCTCTCTTATCTGACAATTGGAAAGTTAGAGACATTGCATGTGAAAAAGAATAATGTTACGCTTATTTTGAGTGGTTGACAGACATGGCTGGAAGTCTGATATGATTAATACCTCAATAATAGGACTTCAGTAAGTTAGTCCCAATAGATTCACAACCCAGAGAGAGTGCCAAGATACTGATAATATTTAAGGCACTTTTATTCGATAACGAATTCCATTTTTAGCTTTGTTTTACCAAGGAGCTTTTATAATGCATTAAACTCAAAAGAATTAAGGAGGTTTCTTACAAACAAGTGAGTGGAGAGGAACTGATTGCAAAGACCTGTGAATACCATCTCTAAACAGAAATAGTCTGTGATACTTATCTTCATATTCATTTCCTTAGCAACAGCTCGAGAATTTTTCCTTAAGATAAGTATTCAGATATAGGGAATGGTTTTTGTCTTTCTTTTCTAGGGCATCTGTGGAGATGCTGCCACACACCCAGTAGGGAAAAGCAAAATATTAAGTCCAAATGCACATAAGCTCAGCTGCAAATTAGGGCCAAAAAGCATCACAAAGTTCTCCTTCTTGTGTTTTCTTTCATGCCTAAAGCAGCAGGAACATTCAGGTCCCTTTCCTTCACCTCACTAGACTTAAGGACAGGGGATGTCTTTATAGTGACAGAAATCCAAAACCTGTAGAAAGACCTTGTTTGTAGATCCCTCCTTTCTGCATCAGCCAGCAAGTGGAGTCAAGCCCAGTTTACATAAGAGTATCATTCCAGGAATTATCTTTATCCGGAGAATACAATTCCAGTCCAGGAAGAATTAATTATTGGAAAAAAATTGTTACTTGTTTTGCATCGTATTTATGGATAGGGGTGTCAGCTGAGCTGATAAACTTTTCAGTAGATCCAGAGGTGAGTTCAAGCCTTGTTCTGGTGATGTGTCAAGTACCACCAGGAGGGAGCTCAGCCAGGATAGTTTATCTGGTTATTCATACTGGAGGATCAGAGGCAGTAACACAGGTGCTGAGCACTCCATATTTTTATGTGGCTTTGCTTTGTAGACTGGTATGCCTTCACAGGATGGGTTATTCAGGCTCATACATGCATGAAACAGAGATGTACTCACTGCAATAAGAACATTATTGAATTGTGTACTGTGCACACATGTTATTATAAACAGTCCCTGTCATATAAATCTCTAGTCTAATTAGAGAAAATGGGGAGAAGAAGGAAGTATTTCACAGGAATTGTGAGAATGAAAAAAAAAGGGGGGGGAAATAAAGGTGTTGAAGTGAGGGCAGGTAATGTCGTTGCAACAGAGAGTAGCAGAGTGCAGCAGCACTGTATTTGGTGGAGCCACAGATGGTGAACCCCTGCAGGGATGCGGAGAAGGAGGGATGTGGTCACAAGGACAGGCTAAGGTGCCTTTCAATGTAAAGCCTTTCATGGGTGGTAAAGGGACAAGTAGGGCGATCCAGTGGTAAGGGTAAAACATAATGAGATTTAGGCTAAATGAGAGATTGAGATATGTATGAGCAAAAATTAAACTATAGGTGCTAAAGTGTGAAGGAATAAGTTTTATAACAAATTGGGGAATGTAAAAAACATAAATCCCAAACTGTGATATGGAATAAAGAGGAAAAAATTATATCAGTCTGTATGGAGGTGGAAATTAAGACTGCAGCCTTATTTTGCATATATTTAGATCAAACTTCTAATGCTGAAAAAAGCAGAAGTCTGCCCTATCACTTTAGAAGTAATTCTGAAATATGTTGATTTTCCTTTTAAATTATCTTCATTCAGGAGTTAATTTTAATACATTACATTTTTGCTAGGAAAGTCGATTAATCTACTTAATAATTGTGAGCTTGCCTATTCATCTTCCAACTTTGAGTGGTTTTATTTTGCTTTCCACATCTATTTGAGAAATAATTTAGTTTGAAAGCTATCACAAAAGCATGGTCCTGGCTGCTGTTCTTTATCTGCTGATGAATTGAGCTTGTGGATATCAACTCCAAAGTGAGTTATGTTTAAGTTGTCTTAAAGTGACAAAAGTGATCAGATATGAAAAAGTGGTGATTTTACACTTTAAAAGTATAAAAATGTAGCTTGTTCATATTTTGATTGCTGTTTGAATTATTTCACCTCTTTCTTCCCTAAGTTCACTTAAGCCTTGGATATGAGCTGATAAATCAACGCTAGCATGCACTCCCCCACTAATCCTCTTAATGGGCACTCTTTTTGAAAGTTAAACATTCTAGTAAATTGCTCAAACACAGTCTTGAAAGGCTAAACACAGCTTTGAAATCTTTCTCATGTTGGGTAAGGTTGTCATAATCTTTCATCATAATTCTAAAAAGTACAAAGTCTTGAAACTGAAAATGTGTTATAATAACCAATTTCATTGCTATAGTCACAGTGATCATTATGATGATCCAAATAACCACCATTGTGTTAATGGAGATTTTCAATTCCTGCATGCATTATTTTTGAAGCCTTGTGGACCATCTCCTTTTCAAAGTTTCAGAAATATTCTTAGTTATGTAACAGATGAACAAACAGCACAATGTTTGTCTGCAGATCCTTTCTCTCTACTCACTGTGAGCAGCAATATCTTCCTCTTATTATCAAATGATATCTTTTTTAATTCTCAGTTAAATCAAATGAGCATGAACTAAATATTTAATGCATATAGGCTATTTGAGAAAAATCTTTGTTTTAATCCTACTCCTGTTTATAGATGCAAGGAGAGATCTCATCTAAATGTACAATGTCAATGTATCAGGATGTGTATTTATAGGAGCTCTCCAACTGTTTTCTTAGCACACTGCTCAGCCTATTCAATTACCTATCTCTTCTGAAAATTCCAGTTGTCCCAAATTCTTTGATGTCCATTGACAGCAACTGCTAGCAAAGCAATTCACCCAGTGACCATGAAGACAGTCCACAGAGCCACTAGTAATAACACTGAGCACCGCTTCACCGCCCTGTAACACATTTGCCAGTGTAATATTCAGTTCTCAAATATCTCACACATTTCAGTGCCTCCTTCTTCCTCCTGTCACTGAAAAAAACAGGAAATAAAGTCTCCAACCAATTTGCTAGTTTAGAAAGCCATTATTTTATTAACAGTGCTGGGTGCATGGGGATTGCTCATAAAGCAATGCATACTCAGTAACATAACAGATCAGGTTACAGTCATGAAACTAATACATATTCATCACATTTCTATTACATATTCATTACATTGCCTGAATACATGCATATATGCTAATTATTTCCATGGACTTATTTGGATATGGTTCTGGATCTTACGAATCTCTTCTCCTTGAGTGTCTCAAGTATGTGGCCAGGTCATAATGTGACCTTTTCATTCTTTGTTTTAACACACAATCCTTGTTCTCAAAACTAAGACATCTGCAAGTACCTATTAATCACTGATGCAGGTAAATAAGGAAGCAATTGCTGGCACAAGACTATTCGTCACAGATATAGGGATCAAACACTATAGTACTAAAGTTAAAAGAATTTCCCAGCATCTTCCCCCACTGCTGTGTAAACTCCTTTTAAAAAAAGGAGTTACGATCTTGTTATTAAAATTATTAGAAAAATGCCTCTGCCCAAATTAAGGTGCAAACAAAACCAAATATCAGTCAATAGTATGGACTTTATTTAACAGTAAATGTGAGGAGAGAGAGATAGAAAGAAATAGAAAAAGGGGGAGTGGGGGAGAGAAAGGGAGTGACAGAGAAACAGATTAAGTAGAAAATATCTCCACTCCATGGATCCCCATGGAATCCTGTTGATCCTCTTCTTCTGGTCTTCTTGATGGTGATGGTCCTGCAAAACATAGAGTCCAATGGATTAATGTATGTTCAGGCCAGGTGGGAATGCCCAGGTACCTCCCTGGGGTGGGGCAAGTTTGACACTGTCTCTTGCAACATTCTCTGGGTCTGTTCCATCACTTTGCATCGTGCATAGTCATGTGCTGCAAGGCCTTGGCAATGAGTCTGGGGGTCTTTGATGGTTTGTGACACCTCCTCAGCTGCCACTCACGCGAATGTCCCATGAATGTGGCCTTCCCGGGGTCGGGGGCTTTTACCCCTGAACAAGTTTGTGTAGTGAAGGATGGGTGTTCACTCCTTCTCACCAGAGGTTATGCCACACACACAAAACTTTCATCCTCCCCCTTATTTGAGGGGAGTGTGTGCAAACCTGGCCTCAGCAAATAAGCCTGTGGGCTGTGGCCTCTGCTGTCCTGAACCCAGCCAGAGCCAATTCTCAGGACAGCTGCTGGGTTTGACCTTCCTTGTGGATACATTCTTCTCCCTCCCTTCCTGTTTACTTCTCCCTAGACCTGAGATAATTGGACACTAGAGTCACCTTTATCTTATCTCCAATTCCCTTAGGCGGCTTAAATCATAGTCCAAAATTCCAGTCAGGCATCTTCAGGGAAGGGTGGTCTTAGGTGATTTCAGCTTCTTTATACAGTTTTGCCATAATGGACAAAAAGTCCTTCATAACAATGTTTAAGCCATTAACTATAACATTTCAGTCTCTCACACTTGTTCGGTAGCGCTCTCCTGACAAACAACAAACTCCTGACATCTGTTACTGAATCCTTTTCAGAATTGTGGTGCTCCAAAGGGACATCTGCTGTCATGGATGAGACAGAAGTCTGGGAGGCAAGGGTTTCTCACACCTAATGTGTCATTAATTTATATTTTCCTTATATTCATCTCTAAGTATCTCAATTTACCACAACTTAAAGGTAAAGAGCTGTGGCCTTAAAAACATATTAATATTGTAAAAGGGAGCTGTCTTTAAAAGCAAATCAGAAAGAGTTCAAGGCATCTTCTGCAATGAGACTACCACTCAGGTCACAGGGGCACTACCTGAACTACTCAAACTACTCTAAAAGTTGTAAGTACTACCTATAGTACATTGCTATTAGGCTAAAAACACAGCATAATAAATGGTGAAACAAATACTGTTTCTTACTTTATGAGGATTAAGGGAGCATTTTGTTTTAACTCAAGACAATTCTAATAATTATATTAACTCAGAAGATTATAGCTAAACAGAAGATATATTTAGAAATAATGTATGTAATTTCTGCATTGTGTATTTCAAATCCACAGAGAAAAACTACCAAATGAGGCACTGAGTACCAACAATAGAATATTGTACAATTAGACAGCTCAGAGATTACCTCAAATGGAGTTGATATACTGAGTTACTCACTTGCAAGATTAAACCAAAGGTACAAGAGGGAAAGTATAAATTTCACAAGATGATCACTTACATGGTTGAAATGGAGAACATCACAGCAACAGCAACAGTCTAAACCCCACAGGAGAGTGAAAAATGCAATACAATCCGTCTACTTTTTGGAATAGCTTTATTATTACTATTTCATAGAAGAACCCTCCAGTGGAAAAAATATGTTACCCAGTTGTGCATGCCTGCAATCTAGCTCATTGCTCCTCTTCAGCAACCTGGTTTATATGGATTAAAAATCACTGAGCTGCTTTGTGACTGAGAAATAACACTCTTCATACATTATGATTAAATAATTGAGCATGTAATTAAAAAACTGACATACCTTGTGTCAATCCAAAGGAATTCTGGCCAAAAAATTAAAACAATCAACTGCCATAAAAGTGAGAATATGCTTTTATGAGTTAATGCCTTTCAAATCTGAGTATTTTGGAAAGTAGCCGACCTCAGGAAGTGTAGCAAAATATTTCAGTTTTGGCTTTTGTCCTCCATATTTTGCTAAGTTGTTCTCTTTATTTGTTGTCATTTTTATTCAGGGAGAAGAATATAAAAGTAATGCATTATCCTATGCACCAGTGATTCATGGTACACTGACAGTTTCAGCATCAGGCTCTCTAAGGCTTCGTGTTTCACTCTATAAACAAACAAATTCAATGATGCATCCTTGCCTTCAGGTCCAGTGTAGACTTCTTGAATCCACATATATTTTAAAACATTAAAATATATATTATATATATTTCCCCAAAACAAAAAAGTGGAGCCTTTGCAACAATATGCCCAGTGAATTTGTCAGTCTCTTCCTTTTCTCTCTGTCTTCAAGGGAGATTTCCCTCTGCTTAGAATAGGATTGTTACTGATGGAGAATTTTCAAAATCAGCCAGAACAGGCCAAAAACCTTTTTCTGTGAAGCCATGTATAAAATTACTTTGAAATTTCATTCTATTTGAATGAGATTTACTTCTTTTTATTTTTCTTTTACTTTATATGTTGGGTATAAAAGTTGGGTATTTTTACTTTGCAGTGTTATTATCACTTTGGATTGGACAAGATGACAGAAAACAGGTTCATTGTCACCTATCACCTGGCCGACTTAGCCGTCTGAAATGCTGAATTGCTACTAAGATTTCCTGGTAGCAATTTACTATCAGTGCTTTGTCTTTAGAGTTAAGGTGGCTTCCACACATGGAAAAGAGTAAACACAACTTACTTTTATTATAATGCACATGAAATTCAGTCTTGCTAAGTAATACAACCACTCTTCTTCCCTTATAATGTATCTGACAGTTTTGCTTAACACAATAAAAGCATACCCTGATCTGATTTATCCTGTAATTATGCAAATTAACCATTACAAATTGTCTCTGTCAGCAAAAAAAAAATATAAAACAACTCCCCTTGAATATCATCAGAATTAGCACTGGAAGGCTTAAAATTCAAGAAAATAAATAAGTACTGAAACTATGGAGCTTTCCCTCAGTATTTTAATTAATAGCCAGTAAGAACAAACTTTTGATTTATCTAAGTGAAGTATATGAAAACAGGCTTAAATCACAGGAAAGTTTTTAACAAAAAGGATGATAAAACACTGCAGTGAAACCAGGAGACTTAGGGATGAAAGACCTACTTAGCTGTGGTGTACAATGCACTATTAAGAGTTTGGGTTTCTTCTGGTGATATATAGTTCTTTTACAGATTACCATATCTGCAAAATTCCGGTATAAATTTGCCATATACAGCATTCTTGTAAAGGAGGTATAGAGTCTCTATGACTGCTGTTTAGCTCAAAATGTCACACTAGTGTAATTCCATATGGGCATTATGGGATAGAAGAGGAGGAGAGCAACTATGAATGAAAGGATGTAACTAATTTAAAGAGAAAAATTTTAATCTTGAATGTAATAAATAGGTAGAACCAGTTTAAAAACAGATACAGACATGAGGGGAGAACAAAGCAGGGAAATAGCACAAAAAATGCACTGGTTTTAGTCCTACATCTGTAGTCTACTTCTAAGTGTTTAAGCTAATAGTTTTCATTATGTTCACAAATGTGATTTAAATAATGAAGCATTAGTAATATTGAGGTTCCCTGTTGGCTTGATCTGCTGTTAAATCCCTGTAAGAAAGCAAAGTGACACAGGTTGGCAAATCAGTGGTGTGAAAATTAATGAGTTTTCTCTATGCTGATCAACAGTTGCCCTCCCTCTACCGGTGGCTGATTTATGTTCACTTTAAACACTTTGGGGGTTTAGTCTAAGCAAAGTAAGTGGCATTTCTGTATAAGGGAGTCTTACAACATTTTGTACAGTTGCATAGGATATGTTTTAAATTAATATCACCTCCTTTCTTTCAAATTTTCTATGTTGCCATTCCTTCTGTTGCATCCAATATTAAGACACTATATTGTAATAATTTTATAAACACTGAAACCTTCTTAATCTTTGCTGACCTTGCTATTGCAATCTGTAAATCCAGATTATGCATTTGCTTCAATATTCGAAAGCAGAAAACAAACATTAGTCCTGTTCCTAAATGGTTCATGTTTGGTGCACTTCAGCAGCCAACCAGATGAGACAGTCTAGGGATAATTCAATATTCTCCTGATTAGGTGTGACTGAAGTACACAGATAAACTCAGTTTGAGAATGCACAGTAAATTCAGTGTAATTCAATAAAGTCTGTATGGGCAAATATATTTTACCAGAAGTTTTATACCCTGCTCGACAAAACACTTCCAATTAGTTGCTTAAACAGGAAATACAGACTTTTGGAAATAAAATCTTTTATTTAGCAAGCTACTTTTAATGTAGCTATCATTAGGAGAAATTTCTTAGATCCAACATTTAAAACTAAAAAGATAAAGCAATCAACTACATCCTGAAGCTAACCAGGTAAAGTAACCAGGTAAATGTTTAAGCAAAGCACATTAACAGACATAGTACTTTTATCTTTTTTCTTCTTTCTCTCTCTCACACACACATACACTCTTACATTGGTGGACTAATTTTTCACAAAGAGTTCAATTAAATAGATTTACAACACGCCTTCTTTACACCAAATCCTAAAGAAAGTCTACTGGCATTAAGGAGACAAAGCCCAATTGTCTGCTTTGAATCACCTCTAATGATCAGGAGAAGCAGAGGGATGTGGTGAGGCCACCACAGGTGAAATCCAAATCCCCGCTTCATACAGAGATGACAAGTGTCTGTGTATGTATGTGTGCACATATATAAGTATATTAATTTGGTTCCTTTTTAAATCAGCAATGTTCATAAGGTTTGGGGTTTTTTTTCCAAGAAAGCAATGTAAGTTGGATACCTACCTGCACTCACATTTGACACAGAATTCACTTTGCAATATTTTCATTGTGTATTGTGTTCTTGATTATCTAGATCAGTATTATATCAATTTCTGGTTGTATTCAAGTTCCCTCCCCATATTTCTTCAATTAATGTTATGAGAGAGAGAATTAAGATACAGAAATATAAATATACAGAAATTGAAAAAAAAATCTAAGAAAATAATTTTACTTCTTTCGTGTTTCTTGCAGTTTTATTAAAATGCTTAGTTATCCAGACAGGAAGGATAATTTATGTTCAATTTCTGAATCCCAAAACATTACAATTTTATCATTAGCATTTATGAGAGATCAAAAATATAAATATCATGTGTGTTTTACTTATCCTCTATAATCTCCAATTTTTATTATAATGGGCAATATTTTATGATGATAGAAGTTCAAAATGTTTTTGTAGTAGTTCTTGTCTTTCTTTGTGATACTTATATGATTTCAGTTACTAGGAGAATAATAAGAAAACCCAACTCTGTTCAATGTGAGACTGCTAAATTTTGTAAAATTAATTTTGGCTAGGACTGTAGACAGAACATAATGCTTCAAGACTAAGATTCAATGAAATCTTCAGAAATAATCTATAATTACTAAAAGTACTGCATACCACATGTTTTGCAGTAGGACTGTTCTGTGATACAGGAAAAGAAAATTCTCCAAAGGAAAAAAACCTGAAGCTAGGTAAATTCAGACCTGAAATTAAGTGAAATATATGTAACAGTACTTAACAGTAGTTAATCATCTGAAAAAATTATGATCTAGGAAGTATGGGCTGCACACCTTCTACCTCTTCCCCTGTGTCCATTCCCTCCACACCCCCAGCTTTCTGGAGTTAATGAAAAGTATGAGCTTAACACTGGAATTATTGGGAAAACTGCTCAAAAATCTGGCTGGAATTTCTCTTTAATACAAAATCTCCCACATGCTTGAAATACATGAAACTGTGAGCTAGAAATTTGATTATAATACAAATATTTTCAACTGATTGGAAGATCGAGAAATAAATTATGAAAAAGAATCTGAACAAATACAATAGTTTATTTTATGACATGTTAAATATGTAGAATAAAAAAAACCAAAACCCAAGAATTCCAATGACATTCAGGTAACTATATCTGCCACGTAGATGCCTGCAGCTAAGCAAATTTCCTTGTCAGTGAAATCAACTAGACCTGTATACAATTAACTTCATCCCTTCTTAAAATAAATTTCTAGAGTATGATAGGCTAGAGTCTTACAATGTTTCTTCCTTTATATTGATGATAGAGGAAGTCTTGGTATCTGACTGATCTAGACACCTGTGCAGCAGATCTCTTTGGCATCACTTTGCATATTGTAAACACATGAAGGCAGTTCAGTACTGATCAATGTTTTCATTTCTTTAAGATGTATTTCAGAACATCTTAAACTCAAATTACTGTCTTTATTGAATAAGTCTTCCTTGAGTGTGTGAGGTGGTGAGAAGCTTGATAGACTACAGTGATGTCATGTTTGCTACAGAGCTGATTTGTTTGTTTTCTCTTGTCCCAGTAGACTGCTACAGAAATTCCAGTTTCTCACAATAATTATACAAGATGCAAGCATGTCTGACAAATGTTGGAATCCCATTAATATATCTAATATATCTGCTAGTTTATTTATTCTGCACTTAATAGTAGTGTCTTGAGTGTTGCATGATACGATTCTTTTTTCTTGAATCCAGACCTCAAATAAGATATGTATCTATTTTCTCTGTTATCCAGATATGAGGTACCATATTCCATGTAGTAACACAAAGCTAGGAAATATATACATACCAATATATATTGACTTTGAAAGAAGCAAGTGTAGGTTTTCAGTCAGAAGCTTTATGAGTCTCTAGCTTTATGTGCTTTATCCAAATACTAAAGCCATTTTTATAATGCCAGACTATGTATTGTGAAAGAGTCTCAGAGGTGGTCAATGCACATCTGAGATATTTCATATCAACCCATTGAATATCATTCTATGGAAAACAAAAACCAAACCAACATCAAACCAAACCAAAGGAAAAAAAAGACACCTGAAAACAAACAAGAGAAAAATCAAACTATGGGTTTCACACTTTGAAATAGAGGCTTCTATTCTCCAGACCTTTACCACCAGTAAATAAATATAAGATCCAATACTCATCTCTAAATTGTGTAGTCACTGTGTAGTAGGTTTTTTCCTGTAGACCATCTCATAGCTACATAAATGATCTCTCTCCTGGTGTATGCTGTATTCATTTTCTAAAGGCAGGTGTCTTTACTCTTAATACCTACAACAACATGAACAACAACACTTTAACTTGCATTTTTCCAATTCAGCAATGCAAGGACATCATATTTCAATAACTGAATTACTCTTTATGTAATAGAGTTCTAGGGAACCTGGTGTGAAAAAATGCTTAAAAATGCTTAGGACAAACAATGCTGCCATATTTAACATGAGATAAGAGTGGTAGAAGTATATCTCTAGTCAGATAAGTGAGAAAATCATAGAAAACAGACTAAGAGATTTGTATTCTCTGCATAAGCAATTGCTCATGGCTAGTGATATGTTTCAAGCAGTCTGGAGTTCTGCCAAGACAATCAAATCTAACTGACTTCAGTTCATGATCAAAATCACAAAAGAACATTGAAAATATCTTTAGAAACACTGAAAAAGATCATGTTGACAATGAGTGGGGATTTTGTCCAGTTACTGCTGCCAAAATGGACATCTTACCTCACTTCCAAAATTAGATGAACATTCTGCATCAACAACTCCAAAAGAGTGACCAAAGAGGGCATGTGAAGCAGCTATATGCTTACAGGTGGATGGCTGATAGAGCATTTGTGTGATAATGGGAAAAACAAGTGTAAAATCAAGGATCCCTGGAATTAAAGAGGGAAATATTACTTTGCATTCTTTTTATAAATGACCAGCATTTAACAGTATAGCTTAAACCTATACAGAACATTTCACTGTTCTTTAAAACTTCATGTATTCTAATTTTGTCTTAAAAGACAATAGGTCTTGTCTTTTGGAAAGTTTCTTTTTGACATCTCCCTCACTTTTGATGTTGGCACTGTCTTTGGGGATATTTCAAATTTTTTACTTCACAAAATGTCTTGCAGATTGGAAATGAATAAGGTCTCCTTCTCCAATTCATACTCAAAGGTAAGAAACAGTTTTCATCTCACTTTAAAGGTACAGCATACTCTTTTTATAAATTCTAAGTTCCTTCACTTGTGGAACATCCCAATGTTCTCTGAGGAAGGACTGTGCTAGTGTCCAGTCACCTATGAAAAAGCAAAACTGTATCTGAATCATTGTAAATTCTCAAACTAATCATTCTCTTCTCATTTCATAAACGATATAATAGTCCCTCTGAGTTTCTTTAATTTTTTTCTTGATTATTTTACCTCAACGTGGAAAACTTGTCAGAAAAAGTTTTCTTAGAAATAATGTTATAAAAAAAAATCTCTTTTCAACCCACTGTGGTTAGACTGACCCTAAAACTAAAATGTCAGATTAAAGCATCTATATACGCAAAAACCTTCTTTCCATTTATACATCATAATTAATTTGTGTATAAGTTCTGTCCCTCATTGGTTTCAGAAGCATTCAATGTCATTCTCATACTTTCCCTTCAAAACAATAATACTGACAACAAAATTATGTTAGTTGTGTATTCCTGGTCTAATCCTTTCTGTCTATAAAATTACATCTACTTGTAAAGATCATTTCTGCAAAGACCAAAAAGTTAATGCATTAGAAGTTTGATTATAGTTCAAATTAATCTAAAAGTATTTAAAATTCCATATACTATTTTTGTCCAAGATTATACTCCCCAAAACCAAATTACATGTGAACTCAATAATGTTTCTCTTCTCTGAAACATCCCTTCTTCATAAAATCCAGCAGCAAACTCACACTGACTTCAGTTCAGATGAACTAGATTAGATGATCATGGAATGGAACGAAGTTACAGAGTCCTTTAGTATCCAAAGACCACTCAGACAGAATATGATTCAAAAGTCTTACTCTGCAGTTGCTGCTCCTTAAATCAATGCAGAGGAAAGAGAAATGTGTCCATATAAACACAGAGTCTTAATTTTGAAAGGTATAGATCACTAAGCCCTCTCATGCTTCCAGAAGTTGTCCCTTAGAACTTAGATGCTGCTCACTTGCTCTGTAAAAAAAAATCTCTTAAGGCTGCAGACTGGTCAACAAGCTGGTCAGCAAGCCATGAAAATTCCCTAAAAATATCTTTATAGGAAAAAAATAACATTTTTCTGATTAGGATTTTATATGAATGTTGATGTGACAACATAAGAGAGAATGCAGCTATATTACTTGCTTGTTGCTGCTATTCTTTTGAGATATATAATTACACTAAGCACAAGTCTAAACTGGATACTTTTAGAACTGCTACATGCTTGAAAAAAAAAGTAATTACTGATATGAAATTCAGTACAGAAATAAAATATTCTTATGAATATATACAAAAATTTACACAATAGTATTGTCAGGCTTATTTGTTGTCATAAAATATTATAGAATGCATTTAGTGATTTTGATAAGGTTTTTCTGGTGGATACTACAAAGAAATCTTGCTTTCATTTTCCAGTTACAGACATGTAATTATATCTGACACTGCACTCATTTGTTGTTTTGTTTTCAGGTGAACCAAACAAAATCTCAACAAGAATAAATTATAGAAATTAGCACACCTTTGTTACTCATTCTGCTGGAAATCACTCAACACTCTCTAGCTGTCAAAAGACAAGCAAAATGTAGATAGTATTAATAAAACCACTGAAACCAGACCAGAATTTATTCATCATGTCAGTTGCATAAGTATATTGTACATGTGCTCTAAATTGTAAATTAGTTTGCTCAACTTTTGCCACATTAAGAAAAAAAAGTGCAAAATAAATGCAGTAAGTCAGCTCATTTAAAAATGTCCAAGTGATACAATTCCAGAGATGCTAATGTGTCTCCACGAATTAAAGAGGAGCTCAGATGACAAGCTGTGACTAAACACCTAATTTGTAAACACGTACACCATCTTCCCTAGGAAGGAACAATTCTACCCCTTGAAAACTACTACACTCCCATCTTAGAAGGTATATAGACAAACTAGACAATGACCAAGAACAGAGACTGAAAAAGTATTTCCATATAGGAAAGACTCAATAGATTAGGTGTCCTTATTGGATAAGAGACAATTGAGATGGGACATCACTGTCTCAGTGTGTGGGTAAGAGAGAGGAATGGTGTATGATTATTCACTACTTCCCATGCTACAGAAAACTGGTCATAACCAGTGAAATTATTTGATAACAGGCTCAATTCAGACAAAAGAATGTCACAAAATGCTTTGTTGAATTGAAAAAGGGATTAGTTTGGTATATGGGGAAAAGTCCGTCAGCAGCTATTAGAGTCTTGCACCTAACCTGCAGCTCAGAAATTCTTAATCCTCATGATTGTCAGAAACTGATAGGATATAAAAGGAAAATTGCTTTATAATATTTTCCATTCTCCCTTAATCTTTCTATAAGATTTTTCTGGTTGCTACTGCTAGAGACTAGCTATTGGAGTAGGCAAACCTGTGGTCTGACCCTGTGCAGCTGCAGAACCACACTGCTTTTCAGAACAGAGAGACAGAAAGAAGTCTACTGGTATCAATCATACAATCTTTACATAATAAGTAATAATAAATAAGGATTGTTTTATTCATGTAAAGAGATTTTCTTTGTTTTCATTCTACAGTATTATTCATCTTTATTCTGTAATTTTGGTTTCCAACTTTGGATATTTAGAATTATTTTCAGTATCATTCCTGTTGCAGAACATTTCATGTTAAATTTAGTTCATGTTTATTGAACTTAAATTTACTCCCATTTTATTCCTCCAAGTATGATACAAATCAGTGTAGAAAGTTTGGTGTTGAAAAGCAGAGTCTTACTACTAAATTTCTACGCTGCTGGGGATTTTACATAAGGTGGAAAATTATTCTTTTCAATCCTTTCTTTGAATCCCTGGTTCAGAGACTTGATTCATTCCACCTACGTTGCCGTAAATTACACATGCTGAACAAGTACAAAATATTCAAGGAATAAGATCCCACAGGGTCATAATCAGTCGCACAGAGTCTAGTCTGAGACACTAGTGGTGTCCCCCAAGGGTCAGTACTGGACCCTTATTCATCAATGGTTTGCATGAAGGGGCAGATGCCTCTGCAGCAAGTTTGCTGAGGATACAAAGCTAGGAGGAGTGACCAATACCCCAGAATGCTGTGCAGCCCTTCAGAAGGGCCTCGCAGGTTGGACAGATGGACAGAGGAGAACCTTCTGAAAATTAACAAAGACAAATGCAGGGTCCTACCTCTGGGGAAGAACAACCTGACACACCACTATAAGATGGGGGCCAACCTGCCAGAAAGCAGATCTTCAGAGAAAGACCTGAGTATCTTGGTGGACAACAAGCTGTCCAGGACGCAGCAGTGTGTCCTTGTGGCCAAGAAGGCCAGACCAAGAAGGTATCCTCGGGTGCAGTAGGAAGAGCATTGCCACAGGTCAAGGGAGATGATCTTGCCCCTCTACTCAGCTCTAGTGAGGCCACATCTGGAATGCGGTGTCCAGTTCTGGTCTCTTCAGTACAATAGAGACAAGGAACTCCTGGAGCGGTCCAGCAGAGAGTGCCAAAGATGATTAAGGGACTGGAGCATCTTTTTTTACAAGGAAAGGCTGAGGGAGCTGGGCCTGTTCATCCTTGCAAAGAGATGACTGAGAGGGAACCTTATCAATGTATCTAAGTATCTGAAGAGGGAGTGTCACTAGTGGGGTTCACCAAGGGACCAGTCCTGTTTAATATCTTTATTGATGATCTGGATGAGGGGGTTGAGTGCACCCTCAGTCATTTTTCAAATGACAGCAAGTTGGGTGAGAAAGTTGATCTGCTGGGGGTAGGACGGCTCTGCAGAGGGATCTGGACAGGCTGGATTGATGGGCTCAGGCTAATGGTATGAGGTTCAACAAGACCAAATGCTGGGTCCTGCACTTGGGTCACAAAAACCCCAGGCAGTGCTACATGCTGGGGGCAGAGTGGCTGGAAAGCTGCCCAGTGGAAAATTACCTGGGAGTGCTGGTCACGAACTGGATGAACAGGAGCCAGAATGTGCCGAGGTGGCCAAGAAGCCCAATGGCATCCTGGCTTGGATCAGAAACAGTGTGGTCAGCAGGACCAGGGCAGTGATTTTCCCCCTGTACTTGACACTCGTGAGGCTGGGCCTGGAGTACTGCATCCAGTTCTGAGCCGTTCGTGACAAGAAAGACATTGAGGTGCTGGAACGAGTCTACAGAAGGGCAACAGAGCTCGTGAAGGGTCCAGAGGGTAAATCCTGTGAGGAGTGGCTGAGGGAGGTGGGATTGTTTAGGCTGGAGGAGAGGAGGCTCGGGGGAGACCTTGTTGCTCTCTACAACTCCCTGAAAGGAGGTTGTAGCCAGGTGGGGGTTGGTCTCTTCTCCCAGGCAGCTAGTGATAGGACAAGAGGAAATGGCCTCAAGCTTTAACAGGGAAGGTTCAGCTTGGGCAACAGTAAGAATTTTCTCACTGAAAGAGTGATTAAGCATTGGAATGGGTTGCCCAGGTGGTGATGGAGTCACCATCCCTTGAAGAGTTCAAGAAACGACTGGACATGACACCTAGCACTATGGTCTCTAGTTGACAAGGTTATTGTCAACAAGATTATTCAAAGGTTGGACTCAATGACCTCAGAGTTTTTTCCAACCTAAATGATTCTGTGATTCTGTCAAAAGGATGGAGCCAGACTTATAGTGAGGCTAAGCAATAAGACAAGAGGCAGAAATAGGACTATGAGAAGAAACTGATGTGTAGGAAGTTCTACCTGAATATGAGTGTTATGGGTTAGAAAAAAATGAAACTTGTTTCCTTTCCCTCAGGTACTAGGCAGGCTGTGTAGGTAGGGAGGGGCTGGCCGGGAATTGATGGGCGATACTTAAGAACAAAAGGGAGTTAGTTATCTATTCAGCATTCCACGCTAATAACACAGAATGGATGATACTTAAGGACAAAAGGGATCACTTGCCCAGTCCAGAAGCCAGGACAATTCCCCCAGTTAAAGAAAAACAAAGACCTGGAAATACTGGCAAGGGGG
>VZRJ01007108.1:1114484-1163462 GCA_013397565.1 Ptilonorhynchus violaceus
GCTCGCGCCACAGCGCCCCCTGCAGCCGCGGGGGAGTCACCGCAGCCTCTCTGCTCCAGCGGAGAATTCTCCCAACAACAGAGAAGGAACTGATAAGGGGTTTGTCTGTTCTCTTATGGTTGCTGTTTAACTGTCTTGTTATATATCTATATATATAGATATATAGATATATAACCCTAGTAAAGAACTGTTATTCTTTTTACCACATCTTTGCCTGAGAGCCCCGTAATTTCAAAGGTACAGTAATTCGGAGGAGGGAGGGAGGTCATCCTGCATTCAAGAGAGGTTTCCCACCTTCCTCGACAGACACCTGTCCTTCAAACCAGGAGAATGAGGAAAAACTTCTTTACTGTGCAGGTGACCACACACTGGAACAGATTGCCCAGAGAGGGTGTGGAGTTTCCCTTGCTCGAGATACTCAAGAACCGAACCATCTGGATGCAATCCTGTGCAATGTGCTCTAGGCTGACCCTAGAGCTTGAGCAGGGAGGTTGGAACAGATGACAACCCACTGTTACAACCTTGCCCATTCTGTGATTCTGTGTTTAAAAGGACAGTTCCACTTCCAGTTCTATTACACTTTGTTTTTGTCAATTGATAAAGACCAAGAAAAATTGTATTGCAGTACTGGCTATACCCTTTGAGCCTTCCTCTGGTGTTTGATGAGGGACTTTGGGACTGGGGGAAGAGGGGAGGATTTGAGAATCAAATTAATTTGGATTTTGTTTTGGTTTGGTTTTTTTAAGAAATGGATTATGTCTATTTTGAAAACAAACTGCTTGATTTCTTTAAGCCTTTTTCCTTAGAGAAAAAGGAAAAATAGTAAAAGAGAAACAAAGAATTACATTGGCTTTTCATTTAATTTCACTGTTTAGTAATATAATCCTGAGGCAAATATACAGAGAATATTCATTTCCTCACAGAAAAAAACAGCATTTCTGTCTGAATCAGCTCTGAAGTTGCAGTGACACCCTGCTGATTTTTTAATAGAGAAGGAAACTGAAATCACTACTCATGAATTAAAAAAGCACAATAGTTTGCAGTTACTTTTCAGGAAAAAAAATAGAAAAAGAAAAATAAGTAAGTGGTTTGCAGGACTTTTCATTTGTAATGATTTGTCCTCTGTAATAGATCATAAAACTCAAATGGCATCAGGTCTCATCAGAGATCAGCAGATGCTTTGCCAAAATTGTGTATACTTTAGTCTTTCAGCTTTTTCCAAATTTACCCTGCTGTCTTGGAAATTCAGAGCTGATTTTCTACTAACTTCAGCTGGAGCAGGTTCTTCTGATTTGAAGATATCCTAGCACAAGTTTGGAACATTTCATCATGTAGCAGTCGCTAATGAGGAACAAAAAGCCAAAGTCTGTGTGTTTTACTGCATGTAAAGCAGTGCCTGGAGGAGGCTCAAAGTACACAGAAAGGTTCTGCCTGGGCAGCTATCTGCATTTTATATGCAGTTGAAAGAACTGTCCATGCAATCATGAACATAATTTCTTCAATGTTTTTATTTTTACTTGTCAACTGCTATTTTATTTCTGTATTTGTCCCTCAGCTTCTTTCAGGTAGATCATTCTTAATGGTGGTACTAGAATTGGTTTTGCATGTATCATAGTGGGAAATACATTACTGTTAGAGGTGTTCTGTTCAGGTTCATTCAGATGCTGTCCCTGTACCAACAGCCTATTGCCAGCAGGCACTTCCTTCATCTTATGCCAAGCTTGCACATTAGGTGAGATGCTATTCATGGCATTCGTTTCACTGTTGGATTGTGTTTCATATTCATGTCAAAGGGACACCTGAGAATAGAAGGCTTTACCAGGAACTTTCAGAAAAAAGATATTGTCTTCATTTCATATTGGTACCTGAATACAAACCAGACATAAAAACCAAACAAAATATGGGCAAGAAGGTACGCTGCCTGATGCACGTAAAACTATTCAGACTACGTCTGGAAAATACAGCAGTGTACCTTGGGGAGTGTTTCAGTGCTAGCAGAGAAGCAGGCTAGAAAATTTATTAGATTTTATCCAGCCCTAGCATCTATGACTCAGAAAATCTTATTGCTCTTTAAACCTTACTGCCTGGCTAAGGAACTTGTCCTGGCAGTGCATATACTATATTGCTACCAGGTCGATTCTTGTTGAGGCTTTCTACCTGTGAGGAGCACAGAGCAGGGTTTTGAGGTGAAAAATGTCACCTGCATCTTCCCGGGGGCTGCAAGGGGATACCCACATGGCACACCAGGAGGCGATAGGGAGAGCAGCATGCCTGTGATGTGTATGGATGTGTATGGATGTGTATGGATGTGTATTAGAACCATTCAGCATTAGTTGTAAAAGCACATTCAAATAATTGTATGTGTATTAACATTTCTGACTCATAATTTGGGTCTATCTGTTGTATTACTGATACTGACCCTGAACCTGTAGTTCACTGATTGTTAGTTATCTGTGTGTCATTTATAAATCAATAAAGTACTCTGATGTTGATTTGTTTTAAATGACATAAATGGATGTAATTTTTCCCTGCAGCAAGGACCATAAACAGAAGGATCTGATGTTTCCCTGAAATGCCTGAGTTGATTGTTAGGTTAAATAAAGTGAGGTCTGTTCAACATGCCTGGCATGTGCTGAGTTTGACTGTCCAGTCACTCTGAAATGATTGCAGGAAGCTGGAGGTTTACTTCAGCAAAATCTGACAAATACACTATGTTCATTTATAGATAATATTGAAATAAAGCACTTTCGCAGAGCAAAACCTGTCAGCAGCTTGCTGTCTGGTTCCATGATCAAACCTTCTTTACTTGGCCCAATTAAGAAGACATCCTGGCCTCAAAAAATACCACACTCTGAAGTATTTACTTCTAATATGCTTATTAAGCCTCTGGGGTTTTTAAATTTATACTTCAATTTTGCATTAATTTTCAAATAATATTTGTTAATGTTTTGATGAATCTCTTTCCTTACTGGCTATACAAAAGATTCACTTAAATATACATCAGCTTTACAGCATCCTCACCATGGTGGTGTTCTTATTGCAATTTAATGTGACAGGCTGTTAACCAAAACAGCTGATTCCAAAATAATGCTAGTATCCAGTCCAAAAGTTCCAACCAAAGTTATTACTGTATTTTATGTGTATTCCCCAATTAACCAGAGCCTCTTTTGCTTAAAAATCAGCACCCTAAACTACATATCAGTAATATGCTTATGCTAAAAAACTACTGAGACCTCAATTTTTTCTGCCTGTATTTCTGCAAAGCTAAATACTCAGTAGACTTAACAGAACTCATCCTTTTCTCTGTACTTGCATTCTAGTGATAAGAATATCATTGGCTTTTCACCAAAGCAATCTTTTCTTCTGTAGAAAGTTGTAGACTTTCAGTAAGACTACATTAAGCTTTTTAAATGACAATTTCAATTTATCTAACAAACAATAATTTGTTTAGCATCTAACAGTATAACGATGTACTGCGTAGAAGCAATCTCATCCTCTGCTCTGGAGCAGATGTGTGCACGCCCACTAGCCACAAGAAACCTTTCATCTGCTTTGGTTTAGTTCATTTCCAGTGTACGAGATTCTGTATTTTTTTAATATTCAGTTCCTTACTTTAAAATTTCTATCAATATTAGCCTAACTAATTTTCTCAGAAATGTGTGTTGTTCTCTTGCAGTATGTCTTTCATATGGTGGGTTAATGTTTCTCTTTAGTCTTTCCTTTTAAGGAAGAACAAACCAATTCTTTTAACTCATCTTGAAATTTCTTATTGTATTTGTTACCTTCTGTGTTCTTTCCAAGTTATCTTTATCTTTCTCCAAATGTGTTTCTCTACACCTCCCCAAATTCTAAAAATCTTTATCAATCTACAAACACTAGAACCATCTATATCTTGAATACCCAACTCTTGCTAAGACATACTAAAATGTTCCCTTTCAATTTTCAAAAAATATCACATTTTTGTGTTGGATTGCAACATCCAGATTCATTATTCCAATATTGCTGCTTAATCAGTTTGTCTCAGTTTTCTAATTCAGCTTCTCTTAATACATAATATTTCATCTCTTTGTCTCAAATCTCATCTTCTTTCTATAAAACCATCCCTTCAGATGTTTTGAATTCTCATTCCTGTCCACAAAACAGCTATTCTAAGCCTGACTTATCAGCAATATGCATTCTATTCCTTACTCCATTGCCTGATCCATTAATGAAAATATCAAATAGCTTCAGATCCAGAACAGATTTCTCCAAGGTTTCTCCTGAAATGTCTTTGTGGTGAGCAGTAAACAAGTGACACTTCATCCAGCAGCAGTTTTCCACCACAATGTGTGTTCACCTAGGAATGTTTTTACTCAAAGAATACTTGTCCACTTTGTTTACGAAAATGTCACTTGGAAGTGTGTTGCAAATTTTGCTAAAAGTCAGGCTGTATCACATTCAGTGCTCCATCTATCAGGCCAGTTAATTTATGAAGGCAATGTATTTGATGCCCTTACTCCACGTTATAGCTTGAATACTCTCTTAATCTGTAATCTGCGTTTCCTCTGCTATAACTTGTTCAAGATGCACAGAGCACCTCAGGGCTCATTGAGGTAGCAAGGAAAGCAGGTAAGGAGGCAGGATGATACTAGGGCATACTGTGGTATGTGTTCTCTTCGAAGGCACTCTGAAATAAATGGATACAAGCCATCTTTGATCCTCTGTGATCCAGCTGTGTCCCGCTCCCACTATTACTCCTGCAGACTCTTCCTGGACCTGATAGTACTTTGATTCCACTTTGAATGTGAACAGACTTCAGAAAAGGGCTAAGTAACAAAGCAGTCTAATCTTGAAGTAGTGAGAGAATGACACATGCTTGGAGGTCAATATTATGGGTTTTGATCACTCCAGGCTGAGGCAGAATTTAAATTCAGGGCCTTTGTTTACTAATTTGTGCATTAAATACTAAGGTACTTCTAAAAGTGAGCTGGCAGCTCTTCGTTCAACTTTGCTAAGGAAGGCAGTGGTAGCAATCTGATCTGAGAAAACTGACTGAATTGGACCTTCTGGATAATAAAGGTAGATGAACTCATAAATCCTGAATACCTGCAGTGGCTGGTACTGACCTGTTCACCATAATTAAGACTGAGGGCAGACTTTCAGAAGCCTGTGGAACTAAAGTAAAAAAAACCCCAAACCCCACCAAACTCAAAAAGCAAACCACCACTGCACTTTAGGCATGGATGCCTTTGGAAAGCAGCTGAGATTAAATTATTTTTTTAATATAGTATTGTATTCTTATTATTTCTTTTTAAGACCTACTTTAGCACCTGAATCCCTTTACTGAACCCAGCCTGAAGTTATGGAGGTTAACATATAAAGCAAAAAGTATAAATTAGCTGAAGGGGTCTCTCATCGAACTGAATCGAAAGGGCAGTTAGTTATTACATGTGAAACCCCTGTCATTGAGCTCAGGCCTGGCAGTCCAGTGAGATCAATAGGAGTCTTCCAGAAATGGATGGCGAATTTGCACCTTCCATTAACACCTCTCAAAATCCACGACAGAACCCTTAAATAGCAGCAGGCTCAAGTCATGATCCAAGCTTGTGCTATTCCTCTTGAAATAGTTTTATTCATAAATCATTTTATGATTTTATTCACAGTGAAAAGCCTGATAATTATTTAATGCACGAAGCTCATAATCATCTATATGTACCCTGCTTCAGCAGTTACATTAATCAGAGAGTAACAGTTGTGCAGCAGCTCAACTGACTTAGTAAATTGTACAAGCAGTCTAGTTTTTCTTTTCTCTCCTAAGTGCTGGATAACAATTATTTTTTAGTACATGAACAGGGCTATATGGCAGGTAACAAAACCTTAAACACTTTGACAAACACTTCTAATCAGCTTTTCCTTAATTTTGCCTGTTGTGTGGAAAACTCTAGTATATTTGTAGAATGATTGTGCTGATTTGCTAAATCACAACCTAACACTTAAATGGAAGGAATGATCATAATCAAGAGAACAAATTTTAAAAGATACGGAAAAGGAAAACAAATACAAGATGCCTGAGCAATTGCAATTGTTAGGTTAGATTAGATCATTATAATAAATATATTGTTAATTACCTGTTCTCAAATTACCAAATCAAACTTTCTCTGTTCCTGGTGCTGTGAAGTTTAAATCTCCTAACTGAATAAACATTTTTAATATTAAAATTATTCTTGTGGTTCCCCACTGCATTGCACCTGGCACACTGATGATATGTAGAAAAGCAAGAACTGAAATTGGGAAGGTAGAACTCAAAACAAACGGGTGATAATGTTCATGATTTGAAGATAAGTGTAATCATCTTTCATCAAATATTCTCTAAAATTTACAGGTTTACCAGTTCTTTAAAACAGAAACACCTTGTTATTCAGTGTTATTCTATTTCACTAAAGTAGCAATGCCTACTGATAAGCCTTTCCCCTCGAGTGTACTTATATGATGGTACTATTATTCCTTAGATGCCCATCACGTTGAAAAACTGCAGTACTGCATGGAACTTCTCAAATACCTGAAACTCACATTAAGTAGACCAGTTTGCGAAGTGCTGTCTAATTCAAATTTCAAGTGCCCCACTGCACAGCACAAAAACTTGGCATTTAGGGTCCCTTCTCTTGCCAGTAATGATTTAGGCTTTTTTGGAAATGCAGCAGAAGGTTTTCCTGTTCAACACTATTGTACATCTCTGGAGATTAGATATTCAAGGCACCCCACAACAGTAATCAAACATCAGTCAAATCTGCATATTCACATCTGAGTTAGTCACAGGGGGTGCTTTTACAACTAAAGAAGTGAAAATTACACTAATGGATGTCACATATGATAAATTGCTCTCTGAAAGTGTGCCTTTTTTCCCCCAATGTCTTCAAAGAAGCTTGGGAAAATGCACTTAGATGTAATCTTCTGAATTTAGGTTTACCAGAAGTTGAGATCACATGATGCACGTTTTCTTCTCCTTGAGCTGAGAGCCCTACTTTGTGTATTGACCTGACGGGCAAGGCCTTTCATGTTTGAAGAGATCATAGAACTGTAGAATGGTTTGGGTGAGAAGGGACTTCAAAGATCACCCAGTTCCAACCCCCTTGCAATGAGCAGGGGCACCTTCTACTAGACCAGGTTGCTCAAAGACCCATCCAGCCTGGTTTTGAACAATTCCAGGGATGGGGAATCCACAACCTCTCCGGATAACCTCTTCCAGTTACATAGTCAGGAGTGCAAGAAACATGTTTGAAAAGGGTAGCATGATTTAGCCTACTGATAAGGCACTCGAGCACAAGAGGAAGAAAAATTAATTAAATCTACTGATTAGGTACTCATCAGGGAGAAGTCTTAGATTCTTGTCCTTCTTCCCTTGATTATTGATATTTTAGTACTATTTTCCAAGTAAAAACATTTTAAAAGTTCAGGAACCAACATAAAGCCAACGCCTATAAGTTGTTGTATAGGTCCCAGCTCACTTCCCCACAGCTTGTAGCTCAGCTAAATGAGTTCCACTGTTCATAGCAGTGATTTTCATTATAATTATGCTAAGGTTTTATAGTAATCATACTGCAGCAACACAAACTTCTAAAAATACCCTTGTGAATTTTCACAAGTTTAGTCAGATATTTCCAAGGCACTGAGTATTTATTGTCTCCTCAAAATATATTCAGATTCATTTAACATAGCCAATTATGAGCTGCCTGAGGGGTTTACATAAACGCTTCATCAACCCTTCTGAAGTTAGTCCCATTAAATATGAATAAGTCCAAGCTGGACTTGTTATGTTGCTAGTTTTTGAACTTTCCCAGTGGGCACTTAAAAAAATAAGCGACTATAATGCATTAAGAAGTGTCTTTCTTTGTGCAAATCTGTTTCATTCTTTTTATTTTCCTTTTCCCCTATTTTTGTTGGGTTTTTTTTTTAATATAGAATGAAAAAAAAACCAAAGCATAGATCCTAAACAGAATTTACTGAAATCTCTGGCTTATTTTGCATTTTCTATTCCAGTAGTGTAAAAATCGTGTTCAAGGAAAGGACATAAAAGGAGTCAAAGTGCATTTTGTAGCCAGTAGAACTACAATACAAATAAAGAATGCCAGCAACAAGAAATCCTCCAAGAGTTTGAAAAGTGTCTTGAAGCAAAGGAAACAATGTTCCAGCTCAACTTCCCATTAAAAAATGTCTATTCCAATTTGAACATGTCAGTTACATCCACAAATCTCATGTGATTTCTTCCACTTAGCAGCATGGAAACCAGCAAGTAGAATTCCAGTACATTACAGCACTTGAGCATATGCTTATATTTACCTCTAGACACAACAGACTAATGTAAAAATTGAAATTAAATCTCTAAGAGCTTTCATTAATCCAATGATGAAGAGTTTAAGTAAAACTCGACTCCTAAAGAATATTTATACAAAACACAATCTTCATCGTCATACAGAAAGAACAAGAAAATAATGTTCCTCATATATCTTCTTTAATTTACTAAAAGCAATGGGGATTTTATCCGCTGTTATTTTACTACATTAATAAATGACAACTGACAAGTACCTAGTGTTTTTCTAGTGAAATTTTATAATAATAGACAACATAAAAAAAACAGTTGGAAGACAAAATGTCAAGCCTTCTATCATGGAAAAGTTTGCAAAACAAAGAAGAAAAATGTTAACTATTTTTTTCTCATTCTCATTGCTCTTGCTGTTATATTGGGGGGTTAAATATAAGTGTTATATTTTTCTGAAAAATATTCTTAGATTCCTGCAAGACATATATATATATGTTTATATATATATGTGTGTGTGTGTATATATATACTTTTCCTCAGAAATTACTATATTTCAAATGCCTACTTTAATATTTATTAAGCTAAAAGACTTAAGGTGGAATGCTTTTAAAAAAGGACTAGCTCTACCATGAATCAATAGCTGGAAATTGCAAAGAATTGCATGATAGTACACCTATGTCAGATAAAAGCAAATGTAATACAAATTTTTTTTTTGTTCTCCGTGTTGTAGCTGCCACATTTTTCATTTCTCTGCCACCATTCAACAAGCTGTCTCAAAAAATCCTAATAGACTTTGGCAATTTCATACATGCCTAATTGAAGATTTTGGCCTAATCGAAGATCTTGGCTTAATCATTTGCTATGCCATACATATGCATTTTAAATGAAGTGTAAGTAACTGGGACTGTTATTAACTACAGAAGAAATGCAAATGGATTACATAATCTATTTCTGTAATACATGCATTTTGAGCCAATAAAATGACCTTTGAAAATTACTGAGATGCATGAAAATGCCATTTACTGTAATAGGAGTCAGCAAAAGAAGGTGAACTGTAGGTGAGGCTTAACACTTCTTAAATTTTCAAAATATAGGCAACATTTAAAGTGTGTGCTGTGAATATTTAATCATCTTTAGGAAACATATGCAGTACATGTGCATCATGCAAACGTATTAAGCTTTGTTGTCTTCACATCTAAACCAGCTTGGTTTTACATTTTAACATTTTCTTATCAATTAATTTCTAATCAGAAATAGAATCAAAAGCATGGTATTAGAAGAGATTTGTGAAATTATAATTTATTAACATGACCCAAATACAAACAGTTAAAAAAGTAAGAAGTCACTGACTCAAATATCTTACAGTTTAAAGCAAAATGCGAAAGGCAATGATGTATTTGGAGACTCTGAGGCCATTTTCTGATAGAGGTTTCACTAAAATGTAAAATTAAAATTCAATTCTCCTGTAAAGTATAGTTTCAAAATGTTGGAAATCATAGCGTTTTCTTGTCACACTTTCCACTTCTCTTGAGAACCCGATGAACTTTCCAAGGGTCAAATTTTACAGCTGAGGGGTTTTAGAAGTGAAGTTGAGTTGTTGATGAAATTTATTACCCAAACAATTTTTCATTTCCACAAATTATTACAATAGAAGGCATTGTCCCAATCTCACTTAGAACTAATGATGAAATCTTGCACAGTAAATATTAGTTAAGAGAGCTACTGGATTTTTTTAAATTCTCATAACTGTATAACCCACTAGAAGAAGGAAAAAAATCAAAAGTATAGAGCAGAAATTGCAGAGTGAAATAAAGAATCATTGCATCATCTTCAAAGTGAGCATGTCCAAAGTCATCGACTAAATCTTAAGACTCTAGCTGAAAGATATCAAAACTTTTCTCATTTATGGAAGGTAAATGAGCAGAAATGTACAGAAATAACTATTGAAAGAAACCAGCCTTCTGTTTGTTTGCCCTGTCATTACATGATGACAGTAAGACTTGACAAGAAAAACTAAGCAATTTTAAAAATCAGCTTCACTGGAGGACAACAAATAGTAGTGTTTCTAACTGTAGCAACAGGATTCTGTGCAATCTCTGAAGTGAAAAGTCAAGATTTATTCCTATTTATGGCTCCCTTAGGAATTAACCAGGGTCTGCATTTCCCCAGCATATCACTTAGGGCCAAATATGAGCATTTTGATCCTCTGTTTTACCTTCCAGGGAGTTGCATTGACATTTTTACATTATTTTAATATGCCTTCATATGTCTGTGTGTTGAGTACCTTCAAATCACAATTAAATTGTCAATGGAAGTTTCATAGATTTTAAGTCTAGAAAGGACCATATTAATAATTTTAACTGACTTCCTGCATAATGGAGGACATTATTTTTACCAGGTGATTTCCAAATGAAGCACATGACTTCAGGGTGAACTGATCAATATCTTCTGGAAAATAATTCAGTTTCTATTTCAAGTGTGAAAGATTCTACCTTTATTCCCAGGAAAATGCCTTCATTTTTAGCTCCCATCACCAATCATTTCTAATGGCAGCTGGTTTTTATTTTTCAGCTGTTATGTTACATTAAGTTATGTTACATTACGCTATGAGATATTATGAGACATTACAGGGTTATTTTATCTACTTAAGAGCCCTGAGGAAAGGCTGAGATGTTTGGAGTTTTTAAAAATAATTTTATAGGCATTCATCTATAAGGATTCAGCCTCTTCTTAATCTTCTTACCACAAGCATTCTTTATAAAGAAGTCATTTGATGACAATTTTTCCTTCTCTCCATTACAGCTAATTTCTTGTCTTTAAAACACTTTCAATTTTTTTAAAATTTTTATTATTATCTTGGATAATATTAACATCTCTCTAACAAACTGCATCCAGAAAAGGCTCCAAAAGTCCTTTTAATCTAATAACAAAATGTTAGTAATGAAAGCACTTGTGTGACAATACTAGATTTTGCTGATATTCCTTGCACTTACTCACATTTCACACACATGCTTAAACATTCATACTTAGATCACCATCATGAAAAATCAGTCTGGTCCAAGTTTTTCAGAGCAAATGAAGCCAACTGAATGACCCTGGAATGACAAGAGAAGAACAAAAGGTATCAGTGAGCTGCAAAGTGGAGTCTTAGCCTTTTAAACAGTATGATGTTATTAGTAATACCACTGTTGTCATACAAAAACAAAGAAGCCCAATGCAGAAATTTGTTCAAAATCAGGATGTAACAAGCAGATGACGATCAGTATGTTGATAACACCATATACACATCAATCTAAAAGCTGTTTTGTATTGGAAAGTTTTGTTGCCATATCTATTATATATTTGGAAATTAGTTTTTGCCATCAAAACACTATTGTAAAAACATGCACTACAATACAATATTGTTCACCAATATAAGCCTTTTTACATATATGTAGCTTCAATTAAATTTGGAGATCTTTTCTATTTTAGAAAGGGTGAAAGAGGCAAATCCTTGCTATGACAGACTAAGCCTAAGACACACTGAGAAAGTAACACAGGGGGCTGCTGAGTATAGGCCCATGGCCACAACAGCATGACAAAGAAATGCCAACAGATTCTAGAAATGCTGCTAAATCAGCCAAAATAATGCATATTTTAAATGCCATTTCTTGAGCTGCATAAAAATGTACTTTCCATTTTGAAAGCAAATTGAATTCCTTAATCAATGGATCTGTAAGGAGCTATTCGTTAATCCAAGTGTTTGGATGTAGCACGATAGATATTTAAAGTGGTGATTGGGATGGTGTGAGCAACAGACCTTGTACTGACCTTCTGAACAAAGGCAATCTCATTTAGAATTCATAATTATTCAAAAATTATAATTGCTATCAGAGCAAATCTTGGCATCAAAGTTTAAATAAAAGAGGAAATAAATGATTCATAAACCAAAATCATTAAAAACTGCAGAACAACAACCACAGTACAATAAAAAAAGGACATCAAAGAATACCCACAGTAGTGCTCCATGGTCAAATATAAATAAATGTTGCATGTTCCTTTGGCCAATAAAAACCCAAACCCAAGGTTCATCTTATCGTCAGAGTCACAAATTACTAACTTACTACAATTTCTAACTTACTCATTAATTTTTATAGAGTATGGACTTTGACAGAGTAACCTGATGAATTCTGGAGCTGATCTTCACACCAAAGTACCAATGCTGGTTTATAGGACTTTCTCAGTGTTGCAAATGCTAGAAGGAAAACAAAATCTGAAAATTACTTAGGTCAATGACCCAGAAAAAGAAAAGGAAAGAGCAGATCAGTGAAGAGAAAGAGACCTCATATTTCAATTTCTACCCCTAGGACTGTTGCTTTCTTTTCCAGACACATTTTCCTATAAATATGCCCAGTGCTGTCTTTTTCATTCTGTACAAATGAGACTTCTTCCAGCTGTCTCCTTGCTCCAGCCCAGAGTCCTCACTGCACCACTCAAAACATCATGTAATTTAGGTGTGTTTAGGGGGATCGAGCCTCCTCAAGATGAGGACGACCCTGAACATAGGCTTTTGGGATACTTTTGGCATCATAGAGTCCTGCAAAAAGTGATTACTTTTCTCCATTAGGTACGTAACACCAGAAGAAGAAGGCTAGGCAGCCTGAGTACCACATGAAATGTCCTTTGTTTCTGCTTCCAATTCCCCATACAGACAACAGAGAGGTGAAGTATGGGTTGAGTTCCTGTTGTGGCTTCCAGATGTCTTCACATATTCCTTCTTCCTTCCATTGTCTGCAAGAGAATATGTCAGGTCTAATCAGGCCATAGGTGTGAGCATAGTGTCATTATTTAATTGCAAATAGTATTTGGATGGATTTTAACAACAATTGTCAGTCTTTTGGGAAGATAAATTCTAAATGCTTAAAAAAGCAAAGTAATAGACTAAACAGCCTGTTTTTCTGTCTGAGCATAATGGCACTGAGAGTGTGGAACACCATGCCCTGTGATTGAGGCACATATTGCCATACCACTTTTTTTTCCCCTCAGGAACCACAATGACTGTTTGATAAGATTGAAACTATTTTTCAAACAAACTGTGATTACTTGTGTTACTGTGAAAATGTCATTATATAGTAAAGTTAACAAAAAAATACTTGCACTCAACAGAAAAAACACTAAAGAAGTAATTTTGTTTCTGAAGGTTAAGTAGGCTTCTCACTGGCAACTATGAAGATTTTCGGCTCAGTGTGTGCATGTCTATCTTCTTATGCTGTTGGACAATAATTCTGGGATTTTTCAGTATCTTGAGCTAGCTGAATTTTCTGAAATTCTGAATTCTAAGGGAATAATGTGCTCATTTCAGATGATAGAAGAGTTTTCAAAAACTGAGTTTTGTCTGCAGAAATAGGAGGGTTTTATTTCCCAATTATGAAATGCTGCAGTTGCATTTTACACTAAAATGGGAGATTTTATTCCCAAAGAGCTTGTCAGGATTCTTCTGTTTTCAGTCTCCCTGATCTATTTGCAATACTCATTATCATTTTTTCTTGGTATTGAAAGTATGTTTAACAATGTTTTGCATGCACAAGTCAAAGAAAGGTAACTATTTATCAGCCAATGGATTCTAAATTGTTAAATTTATGCCATGAAACAAAACATTTGCAAGCTAACAATTATTATGTCTTGTTGAAAGGTGCAACTATAATTTATCCTGTGTTTAAAATATTGCTTTCATCTCTAATAAAAAATAAAAATTGGAAATAAAAATAATGCTTGAAGAAGCTGCCTTTCAGGAAATTGGGTCAAATTTCTTCTAACTGAAGCAGTTTATTATATCAACTATTGCCTTGCACCTGCCATTCATCAATGTACAGCCTAACTGACAATGCAAAGACTTGTAAATTCTTTGCAAAGCTTACATTTGTAACAGGTGTTTAGTAATTTGGAAAATACACAATATTTTAGATACGTTGCAGTAGGCATGGACAACACAGCTGTTGGGGAAATCTGTTTGATGGGGTCTTTCTTTACTGAACTGTTTCAACTTTGATCCAATAAGTCTCATATTAACCTCCCACAAATTCTATAAATCTCAGTTTCCTACAAAGTGTCTGAGGATGAGCTAAGGGGTTGTCTTTTGGATTTGCTTGTTTGTTTTATTTTTAATGATTTATTAACACATTTACTCATATGTCACACAGAGATCTGAATTTTTATTCAATCTATGTTAAAGGAATTGGATTGCATAAAAGAAAGAAAGAAAAAAAAATCAAAATTATTGACCTGAAAGAGACAAACATAATGGAAAGCTCTCCAAATTTTCTGAAGGAGACAGCAAGTACATTACAATTTCACATTCAGGAAAATATGGAATTTCTTGTTCACTAAGTGAATATATGTTTACCTCAACAGCTATCTGTTACAGGTATTATCAGCTCCTCAGATAAAATCCAGAGCTAGCATTTACAGTGCTGGAAAGAGCAAAATTAATATGTTTCTCTTATGAGACAGTAAAACCCCCCACCTTCTCAACTACAACTTAAATAATACCAGCATTATGAACAGTTAATAATTGCCTTGGTTTTTAAATAGCAAGACCAACCTCCACAAATCCTAGATCCCTGAGACCAAGTGGAAAAGACTGGAACAGCAGACCTACCATTGATGGAACAGTCAGGGACGCCAACCTAAGGTCAGAGAATACTTAAGCTAACGGTACACACTGATATAGTCTTTTAAGCTTTCTTACTATTTAAGAGGATAAAATGAACGTATACACAAATGTCAAACTCCTGATAATATTATTAGAGATTGTTAATTAATTGTCTTTTTCATGTAGCTTTGCTTAGAACTAAATCCACATTAACAATAGTTACTAAGAAGAAAAAAAACTTTCACATAGTAAAATTTGCAACACCTCACCTTTTTATACTGTCTTCTTCATGACATTTTCACCATATGATGCCTCTTGTACCTCTTGGTCATATGAAGATTCAGGCAGTTAATGGCATTTATATTCATATGATAAATGGAGAAAAAACTTTGAGTATTATTCAGATTATTACTACTTATCAAGAGGTTTTACAGTAGATCAGATCTGACACCAATAAAGGTTTGAAAGATAATAAAGTTTCTCTAAGCAAAACTGCTTTCTATTCAAACTTTTAGCAAAGCTGAATGCTTTTTTCCCCCATATTTTCACTAGGGCTTGTTGTGTATAAAAATAGTCTTATTCCTGTTTCCAAAATTGTAGGCAATGGCATTAAGTTTGACCCCATGAAAATATCCCAAGGTCACAGAAGAAATTCTTCTCTACTCTATTTGGTTGCAATTAGATCCCTCATTTTCATTTCACTTACTTAAGCCCCCATATTGACATTATGTTGTTTCATCTTATAGTAGTTTAATAAATTGATGCCAAGAGTTCCTTGTGCCTACACCTATTTCTGTAATGAAATGCTTCCATATTTCAAAACGCATATTAGGTTTTACTGAAGGACCTCAACTTTTCATAAAGAAACATTCTTATGAAATAAAAATTTCAAGAATATTTCTTTATTGTGCTGTATAGTCATTGTATCACATAAAAATTAGATTAAGTGGGACTATCAAGACATGCTGCATGGCAAGGTCATCTGTATGTGCCAGTCCTGGCAGATAGCCTATGTTAAGGTGTGAGTGGAACTCCACAGCCTTCCTTGCACAAAGATTCCTGTGCTTTAATCTTGCTGATCATTAGACTTTTTCTCCTCTATGTTTAACTCAGTCTTTCTTGCTGCATCTGAAGACACTGTTTTGTTCACAAGGCGTGCAGATATTTGCTCTTTTCAACATTACTTAAAATACCTGAAAAATACCGTATCATTTTCCTTTTATATGTTTGCTGCAGTTTAAGTAGATAATCACATTCATTCGATCTTGGATAATTTTTTCAGTAGTCATCATTCTCTCTGTTTGCCACTATAATCTTTCCAACTGGTACACATTTTTCCTCTAGTGCAACATACAAATATTAGCATAAAATCTTTGCCCCGTTTTTGCCTGTAACTCCCAGACATCTTTTGAAACCTATTTGTGAGCTGGCTGTTCCCATACTGGTTTCATCTTGCAGATTATTTCTGCCTAAGTGCTGTACCTTGTATTTCATCCAATTTTTAGGCCATTTCTCCCATTTGTCAAGATAATTTTGAACTTTAATCCTGTCTCCATCCTTGTGATGTCTCTCAGTTTCATGACATCTGCAAATTTAATAAGCATCTTTTCCATTTCAATTCAATTTCAGATCAATTTGTTAATAAAAACATTGAACAGAACTAGACCCATGACAGAACTCTGTATATTCCCACCCGACCCTTCCTTCTTTTTTGACAGTGAAATATTGCCAAGGACTCCACGGGTACTGTCAGCAAAGCTGTCTAACACCCACCTGGTAGTTTTCATCTGGACTATGACTCCAAAGTTTGCTTACGAGATTGTCACAAGAGATAATTTCAAATGCCCTACAAAAGTCGTTATATGACATCTATTGCTTTTCCCCATTTCACAGTTCCTGCAGTTTTGTCATGGAAGGAAATTAGGCAGGTTTGACATGATTTACTGTTGACAATTCAGTGCTGTCTGTTATAGACACTTGTTATCTGCTAGATGCTAGATAGGTTTGATTCCTTGGTAAAATCTTTTTCTGGGAATTGATATTAGACTAGAAGTTGTATAATTCAGTGGCTTCTGTGTTTCTTATGAGTAGTCATAAAACGTGGTTTTCTTCAGGTCTTCCAACATTTTATCTATGCTTCCCAGTTTCACAGAAAGTAACCCTCAAATGCAAAGGCAGCAGAGTTTTGGCACGTTGTACTTGTTAGCTGCTGTTATACCTTATCGTGACCTCTAATCACACCTTGTCCAGAGTTTACCATTTTTATGGCAACCATGAAAAGTTAGTACTGGTAACCAGAGGTCACCATTCTATTTTCTGCTCTACTTCTTGTCAGAGATACCCTGATAGTCTGTCACTTGCTTAGATTATGCCAGCAAGCCAGCTAAGTGATTATTATCTTTTATTTCTGGTAAAATAAGCTGGGAGAGCTCATTTTCATCTTCAGCTGAAACTCTTTAAGACAACCTGGCTCATTTGACTAAAATGAGTTAGAAGACACTCACATCATGATGTGAAGGAGAAAGTGATTAGCAGCTGGGAACAGGATTGGGGTCATTACCTCTGCAAACAACACAGCTGGAGAAGGAAGAAGGCTTGTGTTCTGGCTTTAATTTTCTTCTAGCTGGGAAAATCTAGCATTTCAAGAGATATTAGCATTGAACACTGGACTTTTTCACAATCTTATTTTCCAAAACATCTTGTAGTCAGCTAATACATCCAGTTCTTTCTTTTCCCCTGCTGCTTCTATCTAATTAACTATTGAAAGCAGAGGAAATTTCACAGCTTTTGCCTCTACTGAATGCTGTTATTTTTTCTCATCTGTCCGCATCTCCAGTTCTCAAGACAATAAAGTTCTTCCATGATATGCTTACACCTAGTACATTGAATTATTTTTTTAAATGTATGTAACTACCGTTAGTACAACCTTATGGCTTTAAATGGACATCAATAAATGCATTAAATACAATTCAGCCTAAGTCAACTACTTAAGGAATTTCACCACAAAGGAAGACCTGTAGTTTGCCTTCATCACAATCCACTACAATTTCCCTTTTCAGTACTGATTTACCCCATCATATTTTGTTTAGTAATCCTATAATCTCCAGTTTTATTCATAATTTATGAGTAAAGCTCAAGGACATGCCTTTTAGGAATGAGGTAGAGACTGTTTTTCTGCTGTGCATGTTGATGCACAGCATGTTGATGCTGTGCATCAAGCTCTGTGGTGAGCTTGATGCCTTATTGGGACTACCTAAAAGAGAGAGACTTGACAAATATTAAAAGGTTAAAAGCAGTGGTGTTTATTTGAAGGCCTTCAGGTACCTCGAGGGCAGTCAAAGCTCGCTTGGGGGGGGGGCCTACACACCAAGAGGACCCCCTGAGGTCCTCTCCCCAAGATGGACAACTGGTCACAAGTTGTCCATACTTTTATAAGTTTGGTCCATTAGCATATCGGGGCTAGCTCTTCCAATTACAGCCTCAGGTAATGAAGTAATTTCCCCGAGGTTTTTCCCCCCTTCACGAATGGTTGTTTACATATCTTGGGCCTAAGCAGTAAGGCGTCCTTGAAGTCCAGGCCTGAAGATGGATTGTTTTGTCTAAAAGGCAGTAGCTAACACTTTTATATGGGCTTTAGAGTTACACACTAAGGATTGCAGGGTTACAAGTATATGAAAAATATAAAAGCCAAAATCCTAATGCATCAAGCTTAAAAAGGCTGGAGGCCAAAAAGCAAGGCAGATCTATTCCTCTGACAAAGGCAAAGTGCTGTAGAAGTAGTTTTTTAGTGACTCTCCCAACATCCTCATTTATTCTTAGATCCTATTCTCCCTGGCATTAATTGCAGGACTTTTGCTGAACTTCAAAGGGAAAAGAATCAGAATATCAAACAGGCAAAATCTCCCACAAACTAAAACTTTGTATAGGAACAGCTCTAGCACAAATCATTGGGAAAATACTGAAGACACTTATTTAAGCCTCAAAGTCAATAAAGATAAAAATTTGAGCCAGGAACAGCTTCTCAAAGAAAGGCATAGAGCACTTGAAATCAGAACCTGAAAAGTAATTAGAGAAAAGACATTATAAGCTGCAGTTCCTGATATAGGTTGGAGGGCCCCTTTATTACGATGTCTCATTTATTTGACTAATCCTATAAATTTATACTCCATGGTGACAAGCACAGAAATTCAGATGTTATTTAATTCTCTTTGTCTCATGGTAAACACAACTTTTCATAGAGAACTGTGTTTTAGGAAAAGGCTTTCAGTGACTTTCAGGCAGCAGTAAGAGATTTTAAAAAAATCCATTCTTGGCCAGTTCTTTTTACAGTGATGGTTTCTATTCTCCAATAGTTTTAACATCCATGAACTAAATACTGTGTGGAAATACACTCAAGATCCTTTACATGTTGGGTGGTAACACCATTTCAAGGTTCCACTTACAAAAAGGATGACCAGTGAGCCAGTTTTTGTGCTATTTTGTTGGCATGCAATATAAATATTTCCCTTGGTTTTCACTCCTGCTTTTAAACTGTATGGTAATCAGACTAATTCTCAGTTAAAAGACATTTTCTTTAATAGTGGAGAGGGCAGGCAGCCACAGTCAGTACAATCAGAGGTTACCACGAGAGCTATTGTTTCTGGCTATGATGTATTTTTCTCCTTGGTATAAAGACTTGCTTTGTATAAAGTTACCTTCTAGCAATGGGTTACCTCAGAAATGTTTTGCCAAGAAATTAACTGCATGTATCATTAATGAACTCAGTGTTTCTGCATCACTGTTCATAGAAAATATTCACATAAACAAGGCAATAAACCCGGGAGATTCTATCAAAGACAATGTGCTTGGAAAAGCATTTTCCAGAAAGAAAAAGCTATTAAAAATACTGTTGCCCTTCACAAATTTGTCTACATTTTTTAGTTTGTTTTTCAGTGATTTTATCTTACTTTTCACTATATCTTAGTAATTAGAAGTACATTTTTCATTATGTGTACCTGGCTCAGAATGAAAGAAGCTGGAAACCTTCAAAAGAAATAGGTCAGTCTACTCTGAGAGTAATATGAGGAAAAATGGGGTTTGCACATTAATTTTCTGGTCATTAAGCTTATTTATTCTCTTTGAGAAACTAATGGAGCCATAGAACAAGTGATGAACATCAGATTTTCACCCTTCACATGGAAAACAGGTCTTGGTTTACCAAGTCACGAGCCTTTCAAGATGTCTCAGTTTATCCATACCACAGAGAAACCCATTCAAACTTTACAGCAAACTTTAGCATACATTGAGCACACTCCAGTTCCTGACAGTGGTGAGTGTGTGAGGTCATGTTATGAGGAAAATCTTGCAGTAGGCCACAAGTGTTGGATATACACATCTTTTCTCTCGCTCTTACTCTCACCAATTACAAAGATCTCATTCCTGACAGTTCTCTTGCCAGCCTACCTGTTTTCAGGGATAAGTCATTTGAAGAAGACCATCGCTGACAAATTTCATCTCTAACACAAGCCAAATCCTTTCAGTACTCACCAGTTAATTATGGCTTTTTTCCTGTGATAGAATTACTCAGGAACAGCTACAGTGCTTTAAACCCATATCTTAATCTGAATGTATTCAAACTCTGATTCCGAGTTCTTTTTCAAAATCCTCAGGGACACACAGAGTTGTTGCATGCGTGTGGCTGCACTCTACATTCGCTGGAACCATGATCTGAACAACCGAGTTATAATAAATTCTAGAATCTTAAGTGAATGTTGTTTTTCATTCCTCTGTGTCTCAGTTACTTGCAAATGAGGCAGAGTCAATGCTGACCCCTTCATTTCAGGTTATGAAGATAAATTCTTCATTAGTGCTTTGAAAAATACCAGGTGCTGTGCTGTGAACAGCAAAGAAGCAAGAACAAATAAACCTGGAATTCTGGAAGCAGAACTTGTGTGCATCAGGGCCCACTCACTGAGAAATTCAAATAGCAGTACTATTTATTTGCTGACTCTCTTGTTAAAGACTATTCAGACATATAGGATTAAAGCTGCACAAGCAGTTTCTTATTTTTTGAGTGGTTCATTCTGGGAATGTTAGCCAGAGCACATTAAAAATCCTATTCAGTCAACTTACCTTCGCAAAGAAAGCAAGAAGCTGACAGAAAGTGTATATTTGCATCCTGTCCCAGCAAGGTGCTGGCATTCAGCCAGAGCATGCACTGAGAGCCAGGCACTCAGAGGCACTCCTTAGGGTGTACAGAGGCTGTGAGAGCAGGGAACTGAACCCAACACCTCAAAAGCCTCTTCCATGCTTATGATAGCAATCTAGACATAAGCACTTTTATCCACAAAGCAATAAGAAACACAACAGTAGCAAAACATTTGCTTCTGATTTTGGATACGAGCAGCCGGGACTAATCGATTTCTTCACACACAGAACAGCTACAAAAGATGGAGTTTTGCAGATGCCTTCACAGAGACAAGCTCACTACATTCTCCTCTTGAACAGCTGCAGTGTAGTTTTATGATAAGCAATAAAATCAGACCCATGATGGCTAGTAAATTACTTTGAGATATTTCTATCTGATAGTTTTCTTACACTGAAACTGCTGCCTAACAGCAGCCAGTGCTGCAAACACATACACAATTATTTCAAGGATGTGATTTCAAGGAACATATTTTGCTTGGCCTCCCTGGAGATATACAGTAAAAAATTCATTTTAACATTCCAGTTCTCTTCATATGGCCTATAAGGAAGTAGTTAAAACAAGCAGTTAGCAGGGAAGTATGGCAAACTTACAGAAATATGTGTATCCCATTGTATACATCTGAACTAATAATTATGATGTTTTATTAGCTGCATATTGACAATAAGCTTGGTGCTTTGCCATTTATAGTCTGCTGTTGCTAGGCTTGAAATGAACACCAGACAACTGCAAGTTTTCAGGAAAGAATAACTGTTGGGTTTTGCCTAGAAAAGTTTGCCCAGTGCTAATTTTAACATGAAAAGCAATCAATAATTGCAAGAGGAAATCAGGTAGACCTCAGCAAGATCCTATCTCACTCTTGTCATGTCAGTTCGAAACTTTCTATCCATGTGATTACAATAAAATCAAACAAGAAATAATTTTTGCTAGAAATAGGATTTCTTGCCTTTTAAAACTGAATTCTGTCAGAATAAACTATAAGAAGACACAAATAAAACTTCTGAGTTATTTTTATTCTTATCATAAAGTATCACAAGCATCATCATTCATCACCAGAACAGAGTCTAAAATGTATTACCTTCTCTAGGAGCATCCTGAGTAAAGTGAAGGGTAAATGAGACCACACTTTACAGATGCCCATCTCCTTCCATTTGTTACAGCAAATGTTACAGTACCAAGTCCATCAGTCTGAAATAAGGAAGAGTGCAAAGAGAATTCATGATTACAGAGAAACTGACTGCCACAGAACTGAGATACTTCAGCAACGGAGTATAATAACTATTTATATCACCAGTTTGGGGAAAATCGGGAAATGTGCTTGAATGTTGCAAATCCATCTCTTTTTGTCTACCATGTGCATAGGTATCTGCACACAGAGACACATACTTCTGTCACAATAACAGCTACCTAGATTATATATTTTTTTTATTCAATAACCATTGAATAAAAAACCCCATAAATTAAATAATCCAGGGATTACTTAACTCAACTCCCACTTCTGGGTGAGTTTTAAGATGCCAGCATAGTCACTTAATTTTTCACCTTTGACCTCATGAATCCTGTAGTTCTAGCTTCATGCAGACCCTGTTCCACGATCAAAAGCCATCTGTTCCAGGAGCCTCAAATCAGTTTTACTTCCCTAAACTGCTTCTACAAGCAAATTCCCATCAGTGCAACCATATACCCTTGCTTAGTACTTCATGCTTTTAGGAGTTTTGTAAACTGTGGCACTGTACAGTTAACAGTCGGAGAGGTCTCTCGGTCACAATTCCTTGCATATGGAGTGGCTGTCCAAACTAGACATTGGGGAGAGAAGGGTATAAGGAAAATGCAGTCTTTCTGCCAGACTTAAACACTTTCTGAAGAAATACCCTGAGAAGTGTCTGTAGAGCTAGGATTCACAGCCTAGCATTACCTTCATGCTGCACAATCGCCACCCTACCTATCTGTGCCCACCTGAGCACAGATGTCTGAAGGCACTTATCAGTCATTGGATGCTAGTGATTGTACAACCTTTCCATTCAGACTGAGACTTTGTCTAATCATCAACATGAGAATGCCCAGGACTTTGAATTCCTCCTCTAGAGAAGCACCTGATAAGAACTCCACTCCAACTTTTCCTTCTCTTCCCTCCCACTGAGATTTCCTACATTAATTAATCATACTTTCAATATGCTACATCATCAACACTCAAACACAAATGAAGTAGGTGAATTGATTAAATGGCTTGGAACCAAGTGCCACTAATTTGAAAATAGTCCCTTTTTGAATCAGTCCTTTACTGCAAACACAAGGCTAACAGCAAGATGATCCGGTGCTTGAACAAGACCACCTAATGACACTGTCATGAAAGATCCTTTACCTAGAGATGCATCTAGATGTCCTCAGCTCAGACCACACTCCAGGAGCATTCCTGCACTATTCACTGGTCTGAAAAAGAGGTCTCTGAAGAGTTATGAACTTTCTTTCCTCACCTGTTGAGACTTAGGCTTCATTCCATATTGCAGGCAAAATCTTGACATAAGCTATTAGTGCTTTCTGCAGTCCTTGGCTGGCCAGTGATTACTGATGTGCCTTGATGTGATGTCTTCAGTGCCTAAGAAATTCCAAGTACCACCAAACGCAGCCATGTATCTCCTGGCAACAGAGGCCATCACAAACACATCAAGCTCATTTTCCAGTAGCTTCCTTTGGAAGAAGGCTATGGAACACAGATTTTCTGTGAATCTTTGTAGCAGAGCTTGTGGGCAGAAAAACACACCCTGACACTGGTTAATCCACGTCAGAGCACATCACCCTGCAGACACCCCATTTCTGGCACTACGGCAGGGTAATCATATTCATATGGCAGAGCAACTAGATGAAAGAGCCTTACATTCTACATCAGGCCTCCCCCACTGATCTACTGCTTTCTGTACAGAGGCAGAAACAGACTGTCTAAGTGAAGTCCACACGGAAATACCAATACCTTTACTGTACATGCATTTGCTTTAATAACTTTTGCCAAATGGGGTATGCCAGACGCCAGATTGTCAAATCTGGTTCCTCATGAGAATAAGTTTGGTGCCTGTTCTATAAAATCCATCTCAAGTTCAAGGTCTTGGCCCTAGAGTGTTTTTTGGGTTTTTATAATATGGCCTATGCCCAAGATAGCAGAACAAACATCTACAGCTCAGAAATGAAAAGCATCAGTGACAGGTCTAGTTTTCCAGTATAACAGAGCTCTCTACTGCAGCAGTAAAGCTCATCTATGGAAGTGACATGAATTTGTCAGAGGCTGATCCAAAAATGCACTCCCTGCTCTCCCTACCCTCTACCCCCACCCTCCACAAAAATATGCCACCACAAATTTCCTCTGCTACTGCCCTCAGTGCAGACCGCATTTCTTTCACCTTGCCCTCTCTAACAAATATGTCACAAGATTTGCATTTTAAAAGATAATGATGGAAGAGAGGCTAAAACTCTAGGAAACTAAGTAGAGTCCTTACTTTCTACTACTACTGTGTTGTTCCCCTGGAAGAGGAGAGTACAATATAACTGTATGTGGCAGATGCATAGTCACAGTAGTGAATACTTCTCTGAAAGGTGTTCAGGCACTCTGACTAACAAATAAATTCATAAACTTAGGATAGGATAGCATAGCATAGTATAGCATAGCATAGTTTGCAAGTCGTTCACTTGCTTATTCTTTGTGTTGCCATCTCCATTCTCAAGCAACACTATTCTTTTGAGAGAAATGCAGCTCTGCATGTGTTGAGAATCATGTTTGTTCACACCTGTTCCATTATGCACTGTTTGCAAGTAATCAACCTATTTCTTCTGTAAAGGTGTTCTGAATGCCTTTGAAGCTTTGAAGGTACAGAATACCTTCCAACTGAAGGTATTCTGTATGCTTGTTGGCATGCAGACATTGTTTGGAACACAGATAGGAAAGCAACCAATCTTCGGGCCACTGACTGTTTGACATCTGTGGCTCTTGCACTGAAAAAAAATGCTGTTCATTCTGGAAGAACCAAAATGTATCCCACAGGAATTTGGTAAATATACGTGTTTAAGTAACCTCATGTAAGTAAACCTTTTTTGTTGGAATCTGTGAGAAGCTCTTTTGAAGTGCTATTGCTATATCTACCATTTTCTGTCATCCTTTTTGGATTTAATTCTAAGCTTAGAACAATCTCCTTTTTATACTCTCAGAATTCATCATGTGCCCTTCACTGTCTGAGCAGAGCTGAGCCCACCTGAGCACAAACCCTGAGTCCCCCATGCTTGTTGGCATGCAGCTCTGGACTTCATACTGCTAATGTCTTCTTAATGTTCTTCTACTTGCACATACTTTGGAGCACTGCTGGTTGTGCATATTTTCTATCTTGAAAAAAGAATAATTGTGTTATTCCTTTAACTGAAATAGAAATATTAATTTTTTATTTTATGTTCTCAGACATAATTTCTTAGAAAGCCAACCTTCAAAGGAGTTAGGACATAATTTGAGAAATTTTTTGAAAAATGGTATCTCATTATCTCCTGAAGCTTTTTGTTAAAGAATGATGTTTCTCTAGCATTTTTATATTTATATGTATACAAACACATAGGCACACTTCTTTTAAACTGAAATTGATTTTAAGATGTTCCTGCAAGACATACACTGCCTTAGTATGTTTATTTCTTACTAGTTCTTGTACACCATATTTAACCCAGAACGGACACATTTTACTTTAAAAAATATATCCAGGAAGTTTACATTTATATATATCTTCCTTTTAGCTATTTTCTTAACAACATGCCAGAAAATACTTTGAAAAAGTATTTTAGGCATTGCATACACAAAGCTGTCAGCCAACTCTCTTTGGAGAGCAGCATCCACATATTCTCACTGTCTGCTGCTGTGTTTAAAGAGTGACAGAATTAATTCTCTGATCCCATCCAAGCGGATGAAAGAGATGTGACAGTAGGTAGTAATAGAAAGAAAAATCCTTATGGAGCAAAAAAGATTAGATTAGATGAGATGAGATTAGATTAGATTAGATTCCATGTAGTGTGAAGTCATATGAGGAGAGTGGCTGAGGGAGCTGGGATTGTTTGGCCTGGAGAAAAGGAGTCTCGGGGGAGACCTTATTGCTCTTTACAACTCCCTAAAAGAAGGTTGTAGCCAGGTGCGGGTTGGTCTCTTCTCCCAGGCAACCAGTGGCAGGACGAGAGGAAATGGCCTCAAATTGTGCCAGTGGAGGTTCCGGTTGGACATCAGGAAGAATTTCTACACTGAAAGAGGGGTTAAGCACTGGAATGGGCTGACCAGGGAGGTGGTGGAGTCACCATCCCTGGAATTGTTCAAGAAATGACTGAACATGGCACTTAGTTCTATGGTTTAGTTGACAGGGTGGTGGTACAGTCAAAGGTTGGGCTTGATTATCTTGGAGGTCTTTTCCAATCATAATGATTCCATGATTCTATGATAAAGCACTGAAGAAAGTGAGAAGTACCTTGTTGGGTAAGAGTCATATAGGAAAGGAAGGAGGGGGAGGGAAAGGGAAAGGAATGCTGTAAAGAGAGAGAAAAAATTCAGAAATACATAAATTAAATTGAGAAGAATTTATTGAACAATGCCAAAAATTTTAGTACAAAAATAGTTATTAAGAGAAAAAATTGGTAAATTAGTCCTACAGAAAACTTGATTAGTGAACAGAATTAGAGAAAAAGTGTTTGCAGCAAAGGGCAGTGTTTGTGGTTGGTGAAATCGCAGTGAGCATGCTTTGTAAACTATTCATGCTGCGCTGACTTCATACAGGATACATGGGAAGTGTGAATGCCTTCCCATATTAGATGAGAAAGGAGCGGCACCCCAGTCCAAGCCTGACCTGATGTCCCTTTAGGATAGCACATATCACCTTCATTTCCTCTTTGAAAAGGTGACAGTTATGCATTTCTGCCTTAGGAGCACTGTGGTCCAGTTCTTTCTCTGCCTGTGAAAAGACCTGCCAGGCATCTGGGCATAAAGGAAAGAATTCACTGTCCTTTTTTAAGCCAGTCAGGAGCTGTTAACCCCAAATTGGCTGATTGTCTTATCTCTGGCTTCAGGATGAACCTATCTAAGTGTCAGAATCTTAAGCTCTTGAGAGAACTATTGATTGAATCTTTTCAGTCAAAAGTCTTTAAATCACTCAAAATGCAAGAGGGGTTTAGAGACTTCTCAGGTAAAAACTAGAGCTCTGTATTGCTGTGAAAGCTCTTTTAAGTGCAATCTTCAATTTCTGTTCAAAAAGGCTCAAAAGTAGAATGCCCCAAAAATAATGTTTACTGGGCATTTTCATCTTCTATATTGTTTTAGTATTAAACAATGTTGGGCACACCATGTGAATCATTAAGAATCTATCCACTGAATTCTGAAATTGTTCATTAAACATATCATTTGTGTAACAGCACTTCATTAATTATAGAGCTCCTGAATAATGAAAATAATTGTCAAATAATACATTAACTGGATAACAGCAAAAGTAGGCAAATAGTATTAAGTAATTCCTGTAATAATTCAGCATAACAATGTTTTCTGGAATGAAACACTATAGGCAAGTATTAACAGTTTACATGTGTGAAATTATTAGCTCTTTCAAATTAACTCTCTTGAGCTTTTACAAAGTGGTGTTGTGCAAGGAAAGACCAAAGACAACAGAGCACTCCACTTTCAACTCACAGTATGCAGAATATTGATCTAGACTCTTGTGATTAAAATCCTATTGATATAAAGTAGCTCTGCTTAAAATGCACAGAAATATATATTTTGATAAATGTTTCCTAGATATACTAAAAGCCTATTGGAAGCTGCCTTGAAAACTTAATGTAGGAAAGGAATAACTTTTCTTATATTTAGAAATGCCAGATTAATTTTTATTATCTACAATAGTTAAATTCAAACATTTTAAGTAACTCACAGTAGTGTTTTAAGAAATTTTTTCTTTAACAAGAATCACAACCAACTGAATTTCTTTTGGAGTTGCAGTTAGAGCAGCAACCACATTTCTTTTTTAATATGGAAGAGAAATTGTCTGGGTTTTTTTGTCTGGCTACATATGACAAACTTTTATAACTAGAAAAATCCATTACACTCTTCATAATACTAATTTAAAAGAACAAAAAAAAAGTATTTATTTTAAAAGCCAGTTATATTAGTAGCCAGAGAAAGATTAATCTTGTGTTATGCATACCTTTAAAATTTGTGAAACATTTATTTTCAGGAACAACTTTGCACCCTTGGAAAGTCTCAGGGGAAAGTAAATGACCACATCTTCCATTGATTATGCTCAAATGGTGCACTATTTGCCAGATTCACATGCAAGACTAAATGGTTGGATTGAACTGGTGGGAAGTGAGCGTTTTCAGCACTTTATTTATAGATACCATCAAAGTACACAGGCTTGTAATGGTTCACATGCTCCTCTCTGTTCTTCCCAAAGTATGCTACTGTTTATGCTACAATTCCTTCTACATGGTCCCAATGTATTCAATAACCTTCTTTTGAGAGGGTGTTTACTAACTGCATCTGAGGATTTTCCAGCTGTAAGAGCTGAGGTGAAGTGCTTTATGAAGTACTTTGCAATTTATGGCTATATAGGTCAGTGTAAGCAGCCTTTCATGTGAACAAAACCCTCTAATCTTACAGGTTTTCTTTTTTTCCCAAAGACTTACACAATATAGCTAACGACATTGAACTCAGTGTATCTATCTCAAAAGATTAAGGTGATAATCCCACTTACTGAACCCTGAAGGTAATTTCCTTGTAGTTCTCTATGCCACAATTTCTATATCCTCTTTCTGCAACCCTGATCATACCAGATAAATGGTCCACTCAGAATTTTTTAGCCCTGTTTCTTCCAAATTTTATTGCACTGTGGAAGTATGAATGTTACTTGATTTGGATATGCATAAAACTTCTCATTTTAATAGTTCTCATAATTAGGCCTTTGCTTTCAGTTATGGTACAAGTCATCATTGTCGCAATTGGACCTCATATAACTTTTTTTTCTTTTTGCAGTCAAAGGTTGGAAATGGAAAGTACTAATAGGCAGAAGTGATGTAAGTGGTCTGTGATGTATGGGAGAATTTCAGAACCAGGAAATGCAGGAGGAAGTGTCAGATCTGGTCAGGTGGGAAATATAAAAATCAAATGTGATATTGAATGGGGAGCAGAGACCAAGCAGGTGAAAAACTGAAACTAAGAATCAGTATGGGGAGCATTTTTGGGAGACATTTCTTGTCAGAAGCTGGAAAATGGTGAGAAAATTGTCGTAGGTAGGTGAAAACACTGCAACAGTTATATTTTGCATAAGAGTGAGGCAGAACTGTGTGAACAGAGGGTTCCTGTCTAAGAAAATAGAGGTCCCAAGGGGATGAGAAAGCACTTTGTAATAAAGCAAACTTTTGCCTAGAAGGTTGTTGCTTTATTCATTCCAGGAACAGAAGGGAAGGGACACAAGAATAACTGACCACAGGCCAGTCAGTCACACCATGCCAGGTGACCCAGAATAGCTTCACACATGAATGTTCTTACTCTTCAGGTAATAGCAGGGAGTGAGACTTTTTGATTTTAACCTCTCAGGCAGCAGAAGGCATCTGAAATGCCTTCTTGGCAGAATTTAGGAGGAATGCAGTACAACCCTGCCGACCTTCCTTAGGTACCCAAGACGACCGCAGGCACAGAAGGCTTCAAGGAAATGTTCTGCAAAGGATTCAAGTCTGCAAAGACAGGATTCAAAAGGCCTCATTAGAGCCCTTTGAGATCCAAAAATTACATGTTCCTGGGACTCACTATGTTGATTTTCTGGCATATATTCCTTCTAATTCCCTCCTTCTTGATCTATGAGTCCAGTATTAAGAATTCCTGAGACTCCTGCCAGGCATTCCCATTCATATTCTGTTAAAATACAACCTACGTGGTAATTTGAGACACTGAAGCCCTTGCTTTCCATTTCTAGGTGTAGGGTGGGTGAGTTCTTGAGGTGAACATGCTAAATACCTGACTGAGAAAATGGGCTACATGTGTAAGCTCAAAAGAGGTTTAATAGAGAAGACTTGCTGAACCTTCAAGGCAGCCACCTACGACAATTTCAGCCATACCCATCCACCTCTGTGTACTATCTAGCTGGTCAGCATGGACCTCCTAACCCTCAGTGTCCCGACACATGTAAGCTCTAGTCAAAAACACTGTCTTCCATTGAATGCAAATTGACGTGGGAGTATAATTCAACCGTACGAACTCCAGTGTGGCCATGGTAGGTAACTCTGGGATGTCACAGTGCTGAGCATTGCATACCCTGAGAGTCTTTGCCTCTGTGTGTTGTCTTGTACAGAGTATTAAGAAGAGGCACCAATTCATTTTTATGAGTAATTTAGATACTTCAGTGAGGAGCACCACAGAAATACTAATGAGGAAATTAATTATTCTACATGGATAGTAAAATTAGATGTGTTCAGCAAAGATGACATGCTCGCTCACTTACCAGGAGTGAGAATACCAAATATTGATTAGCTGCTCATTAAACCTGCACCATTCATTCTGACAGATGCCTCTCTGAACTGAATCAGTCCTGTTCCTGCCATTATTCATCCCATCATGCTGTAGGCGCTTAATTGAGGTGCCTCTACTTTCCACTTTTTCTGAGGTCAGTGGGATGAAACAGATCACCCCAGGGACCATTCAGCTTCTGCAATGGCAGATTCAGATGTAAAAGTTACCTGCCTCCTGACAGGCTATCAGCAGAATGTTGAATAACTACTCTTGAGTTTTAGGTATTTCAGTAAGTGTCTAATTTAGGTAGACTACATCAGGGCATATGTCACTGTGCAATTAAGAACTATAAGAAAAAGGGACATTGAAAGACAGTTTAGATTACATTGAAAATTCTCAATTCAGGTATTTCTTAATTTTAGGTGCTTCATTGTGTCTCACAGATCATATTATTTTAATATGCAGATTTTTGACAGCATTTTAGAGCTAATGTCAGCTTTTCTGACTGTTTTGTTTTGCTGCTGCCTTAGCAGGACAATCACCAAAAAATCAAGATGAGTTTGACCAGCAAGTCAAGGAAGGTGATTCTCGTCCTCTATTCTGTTCTCATGAGACCCCATCTGGAATGCTGTGTCCAGCTCTGGGGCTCCAAACACAAGAAGGACATGGACCTGCTGAAGTGAGTCAGAAGAGGTCCACAAAGATGAGAGAGGAGCATCTCTCCTATGAAGATAGGCTGAGACCATTGGGGTGGTTCAGACGGAAGACAAGAAGGCTCCAGGGAGACCTTCCTGCAGCCTTTAAGTATCTAAAGGGAGCTTATGAGAAAGAAAAAAAAAGAGGGACTTTTGACAAGGGATGTAATGATAGGACAAGGCATAATGGTCTTAAGATGAAGGAAGGTAGTTTTAGATTAAATATTAGGAAAAAATTATTTACTGTGAGTGATGAGGCACTGAAACAGGTTGCTCAGCAAAATTGTGGATGCCCCATCCCTGGAGGTGTTCAAGGACAGGTTGGACAGATTGTTGAGCAACCTGGCCTAGTGGAAGGTGTATCTGCTCACGTCAGGGGGGCTGGAACTAGATGACCTGTCATGTTCCTTCCAACCCAAACCATTCTGATTCTGTAATTCTCTAATACATTCCTTTCAACCCGGTCATTCAGTCCAGCAGGCTTTCATGCCTGTTAAAATTTGTTGTACACCGCCGTTCATTTCTATATCCCACATATTCCTTTTTCTCCATATCACTAAGTCTCCTTTCATTTTGTTAATGTACATATTTTGTTTCCAAACTCATTTAGAAAATTTTCTTCTTTTTTGGTTTTTTTTTTTTTTTTGAATTCCAGGTATCAGAGACCAAAAATGGTTTGATTTTCATTCTGATTTGAATCCCTTTGCATTCCTCTTTTTGCTGTCTCTTTTCTGTACCCTGCCTATTTGAGTCAGTGTATTGAACTGATCTTGAAACAGTTCCTAATAATAGATAATTGTACAATGTAAGAAGGGATATTCATGTCCCATCCCTCCCCTCTTTCTAGTTTGTCATTAGCTTGAAAACAGCATTTAGCCATTAGATCAATAGAAATAAAATTAAACTTTTGACATTTCTTGTGGATTATTAATGCATGTTGATCCAGGAAATGCAGAAGACTCTACCAAAGTACCACAGAAAGTGTTATAAGGCAGCTCCTGTTTGGCCCATCCCTCACTCTTCCAACTGATCGTGACTGTTGTTGCCTTGGCTTTCTGCCTGGGTAATCAGGAAAGAAAAATGAGACTCTTCTGGAGAGAAGCTCAGAGCATCCAAGATCTGGACCACTCTTTGGAGATGCCCCTCTTCTTTTCTCTTCAGTAACTGTCACAAAAGCTATGGCTAGACATTATCCTAAACTGGGCACCACAGTCACCTGCCTGAAATTCAGTATGAATGCACCAAAAGTAAGAGATTGAAGTATTAATGAGTTTACTTTCATTGCATTGAAACTCCTTCCTCTTTCTTGTTCTCAAATCAAAACCACCAGAAAGCATAGCAGTGAGGCTTTTATCTCACTGCTTGACAGATCACAGAGAAAATGCCTGGAATTATATAGGAAAGACTTTGATGTTATTGCATAAGATTTAATTCTACGGATCTATCTAACCACCTACCTGAGCAAATGAGATATGACACAGGAAAGAAGAACATTGTTGAAGGAAATATGAAAACTGCTCCTAGCTGCTAGTGCTGATGTCCAAGCAAATTAAGTTAAAGTATTTAGTAGTGTCTTCTTTAAGAGACGATTAGATTATTCAGAGCAACTGCTACATATATATATATACATATATATATATTATAATATATAAAAAAAAGATGTTTTGGAAAAAATAAAAGTTTGGGGGTTTCTGAGTACAACAAAGCCTGTTGAAAACTGTTTAGAGGGTATGTTATTTCGTGTCCACTTACTTCTAGCTTCTCTGTACCTTTCACTGAAACATGTGATACAGGTCTTGTAGATTAGAGGATGATGGTCCAGAAAGAAGTTACTTGTGATCCAGCTTGTAATTCCTATGATTCAGAAATTTATAAACTCATTAATGCACTACTGATGCTCAAGTACTCATATAAGGTTCAGTTGAGATTAGGATTCAAGAATAGGACACAATTAAGTAATTTGTCCTAAAACAAAATGAAACACTATAAGCAGATTCTGAGCAGTAATCAAAATGAAACTCAACACTCAAAAGTTAAGTGTTTATAGACAAATCAAGGAGGTTAGACTTCAATATCTGTAAGAACCTCTCCTATTTAAGGTAAAGAAAGAGTTCACATTGCTAAGGAATGATGAAACTGAACTCCTGGTATGACTACAGTTATTGTCGATGAAATAGAGAACTTGACATATTTATTTACTTTTCACGATCTTACCGAAATTCTGATTATCTCATTATTAAATTTCTTTTAAAACATACAAGTCATAAGTTTTTAAGGTGGAACACAAGAGTGGAGGCCAGTAAAAATAACAAGCTGTTATACTTGATACAGATATCAAGTGATTTGCTGGCTCAGCCTCTTAGCTAAAATGCAAAGTGATACTCTCTGTCTTTTTCATCATTCTCTCATTGCTCAGTTTGTCACCCTGCTTTGTAAATTAGAGTTATAGAAAAATAATCATTAACAAATCTTTCTTGCCAATGACAGACTGAAAAAAACTTCACTTCTTTTCATGTTTATATATTATAATATACATACAAAGAATGTAGAGATCATTATACTGGAAGCAACTGATAGCACCTAAGGAATAATTGATTTCTCTTTGTGATTTCTCTTCATGAACTTAAGTGCAAAATTATATAATTGACTTTTATTTTTATGAATGATTTTTTAAATTGGTGTCATCAAGCTGCAGCTTCTTTTGCTTTTCCCACCTTCCACAAAGCACAGCTATTTCACGAAACATTTATTAGCAATTTCACTTTCATGCTTTTTTTCCCCTTGTGCTCACTATAAACAGTCCAGTTGAGTGCTAATCATGGTAAAGAAATTAATCTGATTCAAAAAGGAAAGCTGAGAAGCTCCCTAAAGTGGAAGACAGAGATGGCAAAAGGAGGAAGGAAACCATACAGCTATTAATCTTTTTATCTAAAATTAGCTTTAAAAAGCTATTAATTTTTTGTTAGAAATCTCCCCTTACAGCATTTTCAGTAGCATTCACAAAGAGTGCAGGGTTTGAGTTTCCCACACTTTCATCATGTTACACTAGAAGTGATTCTGGGTGCTTATCCTACCAAAACAAATTTACAGAGAGCCCTTCTTAAAAGGAGAATTACAAAGCAAATGTTTTTTCCATAAAGTTTTCATTTGAACCAGCTACTAATTTTTTCAATGTGTTAAAGCCAGGAGCACTTTGTAGAACAACAATAAGTAACCATGGCCATTTTTAGTTATTAATTACCACTTAGCAACAAAAAGGCCCTCCAGTTCATTTTCTAGTTGTTTCTGGATGTTTTTAAATTCACTCATGTCTCATTTTGTACAGCTGGATACAGTACGTGTACGTGCAGTATTTAATATATACCATATGTCATAGAAAAGCAATAATATAGGTTGATAAGTCAGGAAATATTCTCTTAGGCATGTGTATCATGAATTGATCCTCAAATATATATTCACAGGTTTTTTCAAGTGTTGTTTAATACCATTTTTACTGTGCTTGTTGACTTCCGCATTCCAGATAAGCAGAATCCACACAAGTCACATGAAAGAGAAACGACTGTGACCAAATCTCCTGCAGGGTCTGTGTCTACCAGAGTTTCTTCACAATGTGGATCTGAAATGTGCATGCATCACCACAGTAATGGTGAAAAGTGCTGAGCTCCTCTCCTTGTCAAGGAGCAGAAGCCAACACAGTCTCCATTCCAGCATCTACAAAAATCTTACAAGATCCCAATACTAAGCCTAAATTATTAAATCATCAAAGCTACCCTTTTCTTCTTTATTTGCATCGTATCAACTGCAACTTCCCCTTGGCAATTTTTATTTGCCACAGAGGCACTTTGAGCTGTACCTGCTGACATCAAAGTACCTCAGTGAATCATCTCTGGTTCCCTCCAGCGATCAAAACCATAACCTGTCGAAGCTCTTCCAGTCCCTGAACAGAAGCAAATTATGAAGCTGTCAAGAGCTTCAAGAGCTCAGAAGAGAATCATTCCAATTGCTCATGCTTTTCTATCATGAACAGTGTGCTCTTCAAGTGGCTCTGCTGACCACTGCAGTGATAGACAGATGTAGAAAGAGCCACAAGCACTACCCTAAAATCCTGGCGATAGATGTGACAAATCTTCCAGAGCTGATTACTGCAGTGGCTATTGCTGGGGCTTAGATGACCCATTTGGATTTAAATCCAATATTTAAATGGTTGACATTTGATATCACAAATCTAGGCAATGACCTGGAAGCTTCTTGTCTCCAGATTTTGTAATAATGCCTAATAATCTAGCTGTCCTGTTCTTCAGATATATACAACTATTTATCAGGTATATTTTATATAAGATATGTAGTATTAATTATATATATTGTTTATTAGCTGCATATATATGCCTATTTATGTATATGCAACAAATCAGTTCTCATTCTGTTCATCTTTATCTATTGAACAAGGAAAATAGACTATCAGCTATGACTGCATTGATGTTTGCAAAACTGGTTCTCTGAACAGATAAAGCATTGTGTGTACGAGCATTATGCATACATGCAAAAACATAGTTCAGCCTCACAATGTCTTCCAAAATTTGAGAGAAGCACTTCCACTGCCTACTAACCAGGTATTTTCTTCACCCATTATAATAATTCTTGTTTCATTAGTTATTATACAACCCCATGTGCATATAAAAAGACAATTACATCTGTATGAAGAAAGATTATTAATCTCTCACTTTGTAGACTGGAAGATCATATACTATTTTTATAGCTTTTATTAAGAAGGAAAGCTATGCTTTGTATAATTCTTAAACAATTTGTGTAACCCAGTTAAGGCATTTCCTCCTAACAATAGACTGGATCTTGTTGCAGATGCCTGTACTGCAGCAATTCATGTGCAGAGTTCGTGAGCCAGCAATTGCCTGCTGGAGGCAACTGTCCCTTTGTTAATGTGATGGGGCTAATGAAGACAATGGTAACCTTTAAAATATTTCAGTTTTCCTGTGATGTGTATAACCTCCTGACACATGTTCGAAAATACCTTGAATATGGCAAAAGCTATCATTATCTGACAGCGAAATGTTTTATGGGTCACCACTGAAACTAACCGATGGCAAATTGTCAGTAGTTTCTTTAAAGCTCCTTTATGTAATTCTTCAGTATTGTGCTATAAACCACTTTTACCATGTGTGTCCTCAACTCATCTATGCTCCTAATATAACAATACCATTCACTGTGTATGACATGTCTCTAAATGATTAATTTTAACAACTTAAAGCACTCCATGTCAGTCATGTGTCCCAAATTAAAGTTAAAAGAAACATGGGCTAAATCTCATGTTATGAGATTGCATTGTATCAAGAATGATAAAATATCCATACTGTTTTGCTCTGATTCTGCCCATCTTTCAGCCTTAGGAACACTGTCTTTGAAGCCTGTCCCCTTGGCATTCATTCACTGAATCACTGGCTGGATATGTTAGAAGATCTGGCTCACTGCTTCCTCTCCAGATACAGAACATATCACCTCTGGGATATGTACAGATTCTATTAGAGCAAAGCCTCAGGCCTGACAATATCTTGCTGCAATGATTGTCTCTAGTGAGTGAATAGTTACCCACACAGATTTAATTAACAGCAGCAGTAGAGTATTCACTGTTATAGAACTCTGTGGTAAATTACTAATCAGAACTCCAGGCACACTGGAGGGAGTAGAAAGATGAGGAAATTATGAGATCGGTTTTAAACAATATGGAACAGTCATGAGCAACGCAAGCATCGTTTATATGCAATAAACGCAGTGATGGTCTGGGAGTAAAATGCCTGGCACACTATCATTTAAATCTTCTCCAGCAGTTTCACCAGTTAAACATCTGAGGGGCTGGGAGGAGTGCTGTATGTGTGAGGGGGATGGTGATGGACAGAAATCATGTTAGCGTTTGTGGGTATTTTGACCTCAAATGGGGCAAATAATTTTTATTTGGTTATGGGTTTAGCTATCAATGTCTAGCCTTTGCTGAGTTAAAATGTTGGCAACTGGAAGTAAAAAATATGTAAGCAGGGCAGAAAAGTAAGTAGCGGTGTTCTGGAGTAGAGATTAATTAAAATTACTTAAATCACAGACTTGGAATGGGCACCTCAGCGCTTTTAGAGATCTACTGCTTTGGCAAATCTGAAATGGGCCCACCTGCCTAGCACAATCAAGGTCACTGAAACACTCTGAAAGTATATTTTCACCTCACAGAGTGCCACTGGGACTATATGGTGCAGTTAAGCTCTGAGGATGGAATACTACAGGCTGAGCTCCAGTGGGAGACAACATATTCAGGAACTTGTAAAAGTTTGTGTGCAATTCCATCTGCTGTGAGGAAATGCAAGTCATATAAAACACAAGTTTGCAGCTTCTCTGCCTCTAACACTCACCCAAAGTCATTGTAGTGTTGTGAACAAAAACACTCTCACTGGAGCAAGAAGGCTGAAGTTTTGGATCTGTGAAGGCTTTTATGTGAAGTGAAGGAAAGGTCACTTTCAGCACATTCTCAGAGCACAATTTTCTGATGTATATTTTCCAAAACACAGGGAGAATTATTGGAACTTTGAATACCATGAAAGATATGAAAGGAAAATGCTTTCTCTCTCTCTCTGTCTGAGATCATACTTAAAAATATTTTTTTTTCAGCTTTTAAATACTTCAGGTCAGTTTTCTACAAATGATTCTTTGAACATATACAAAAAAGCATCTCACTTAGAATTTGGAAAATTTTTATGCTGCAGGCTTTCAGTATCTATGAAATATTGATTAGAGAGGAAAGAAATTCACAGCCCACATGTTGTATTCTGCAAACTAAATTGATCCTTTGCCACTTCAAACTCCATGTTACATATTCACAATGGACAAACATTGTGTGTTCCTACCAGAGCAACAATTTTTAAACTAGTAAAGCAGCACAAATTTTAAGCTTTCAGTATTACATTCATCATGGATCAATATGGAAAAGATGCTGTTTCTCTTGTCTTTGGATACAAAGACAGATTTACAAATTGTCATGTTTTTGCAGTGTGGTAAGTCGATCCAGCTCCCAGCAACTGAGTACAAGTGTTTGTGTTGTTAATGCCTGGTAGAATATAGTAGTGTAGTCAACAGGGTGAGCTAATCTTTACTTCTATAATTCAAGTGGACAGAGTTAGAAGATTGAAAGGTCTCCTTCTTCAGGTCAATATCTTATTTCAGGTCAGTAACTGACCAATCCCCAGAAATTTCATGACTTGCAATTATGTGAGCTTACTTTAAGAACTACCACTTCTGTGTGTCTGTCTGCCTGTCTATAAAACTTTAGGAAGAGAATACAGAATTGGCTCTACTTAAAAAGCAAAAAAGAAAAAAAATTATTTACAGTCAGAAACATTTGTCAGCTCTTCAGCTGATGCCAGACAGTAGAAATCCATTAAACCAATGGGATATTTATAAAGAGGGAGTTTAGGAATGTTATTTTTAAAGGTAGCTCAAAATTAGAAGTTGAGGGATGCTAGGCTTCTAGAAATTGCAAATTACCAGCAAGTCCATGTCATGACTGATTCTTACTAACCTTAGATTTGTTTAAAATAATGAGAAGCACATTTAAATAGAAGACCAAATAGCAACCTTGGGCGAGATAAAGAAGTGTCAAGGAGGAAATAAAAAGCTTGCATAGACATTAAACAGCTAGACTTTTACATGCCTTTCTTCATACACTGTCTAAATAATGCTACAACAGCAAAGTATGCAGATAGAATTGGAGCTTGCAGGTCATTGAACATTTCAAATTCTTCCATTGCCATTTCAGCACAAAATGCTAAAATCCTTTGTGCTGAATCAGTTCAAGAATTCCCGGTGCTTGTTGATACTGAAAATATTTATCTTAATCATCATGGTTTAATAAACAACTGGCAGCACATCAAAGCAAAACAAAATACTCGATGCTTTATTCAGGACATCTGAAAAGATAATTTTTTTATGCAATTCCTGCATCATTTTCTTAGAACTTTTATTTATGAGTGATCATTTTGGTGCTTCTGCATCTGCATTAGAGAAATTAAAAATAAGTGAAATAAATAGGATTTGGGTAAAGCCTGTAGAAATTATTTATAGAGTCCATGGAAGTCACACAAAGAAAACAAGAAACCATTACAAGAGTACCACACACAGGCAGATGAAAACAAAGCCGTGGAAACAGCAATACTCATTATGCACTTGGCTGATTGTGCACCCGTTCTGTTGTTTTGGAAATGGATGCAATGTATTTGTTCCACTAGGGAGCTTTCTGTTGGTGAATACATAAAATTAAAATGTTTCCAAAAGTATCTAGACTGGTTTTTTCAGTCCTACATGTTGGCTGTATTTTTGAACAGTTGTGCTTTATCTCTGAACCAAGTTTCACATGTTGCTGCCAGCTATTATTGCTCATCTCCCATGGCTCTGCTGGACTCCCATCTTCCACCCAACTTTCCTTTATGGCTTACATCTCTGGTACAGCTTGGCATTGATTTCTTACTTTACCTTTACAATAACCAACTCTTTTCAACTTCTGACCCACTTAGTGGTTTTTTCTTTTTTTTTGAACCAGGAGAGTAAAAAGCCAGCAGGTGGATTTCTCAGTAATTAGAATTTTATCTCTTCATCCAAGCTAAGCAGAAATGCCACAAGATGTACCATACTTATATGCAGCAGTAATATTTACTGATAAGAATAGTCCCATTGACTTTCTGTTGAAGCTGAAGGACCATTTGCATAAATAAAGATTGCAAGGTCAGAACCTGACTTGGGTGAGAATCTTTAGTTTTTACAAGACTGCCACATGCATCAAATATTCCACTTTTGTGGGGAAAAATAATGCAAATCTGTTTGTCATTATTGCATATAAATAACAGAATATGCATGCCATATCTTATTTTCACTTTATTTTTTCAGAGTCAAAGCAAGAAATAAAGCCCAAATCAAATAAATTACTCTGATTTCTTTCTAATTTTTTTCTTCTTTTTTTTTCTATTTAATAATATTCCTCATTTAGGTTACTCATCATAACCTTTGGTTGAGAATTAGTTAACTTTCAATTTTTATTGTTCATTCGGAATCAGTAGTTTTTCACCAAAGAATCAAGAAAAAAAAAATCCATAATATTTTTTGTGTGGTTCACATGCCAGACAGTCCTTTAGGGGACTAATAACTTTAAAGTAGATTAGGAGGGGGGTTGGGTGGACTTCCCCAAGACCTTTGTGTGGATGGTGCAGCATAGTAAAAAGATGAAAGCTTTCAAATTTCAAATTAAGCACCACAGGTAGAGAAATTCAGCATGAATTTCAACTATATATTCCTTGTGTTGGTGTGCTAATTAAATATTTGTAAGTGTATTGGGTTTATTACAGGACCCAATTTAATATGAATATCTATATAGTGAGCTAGGAACAGAGATTGTGTAAACAATGGCTACTGTTGTCCAAGAGTTTTCATGACAGCACACCAAATCCAGCTGAAATTTAACTACAGAAGTACAGTGAGGATGGTGTTGCTGAGCTCGAGGAGCTCAGGAACATCAGAGGTGATGCATTTCTGTCTAATGATCTGAGTTACGGTCATTCACAGTTCCAGTGTCTCCTGGATTCTGTTAAGATCACAAGTTTTGCACCTACAGAAGATGTTTGTATAAGCTCTCCTGATCCAAAAGGAGCACAGAGTGAATGAATACAGCAGCGATAGACTGCAGCTAGATATACAACTACAGAAGAAAAGGCATGAGAAAACACAAACTGAATACATGTCAGTCTCCAACAGGCTGAGAAACAACCTGCTTTGGGATGCTTACACAGAAGATGGTTGTGCAGCAAAAGTTAAAATTAAATTGAAATAAAAGGTAGAAGTTACAAGTACAACCTCTTACCTTGCTCAGCAGAAGAAAAGGTAAGGTCACACGACAGCAGACAATTATAACAGCAATAAATCTTCTCTATACCCCCACAAAGAAGCACAGAGACGAGAGGGGCAGCTCAAATAATGCCTTGCCCTGGATTCTCCCAGAAGCATCACAGAAGCCATCAGGCCATCAAGGCACCATCTCCACAGACCCAGACAGGAGAATAAGGGCAGGTGGGAACCCAAATTGAGGTCTCAGAGGAAGTAACACACTGTCAATGCCATTCCCAGGGCAGTTACAGGACAGCTGCAGCCCTATTGTCCAGGTATAGAACCCATCACCACAAATCAATGTCAGAGCACCTTCTGGCCTGAGGGAGTATTGCCCAGGGGCATGGGACGTGTTATGTGGTACAGGGGAAGAACACTTGGGGATTGCCCAAGATTTATCATGGGAAGTTTAAAGGTGGAATGAAAGGTGGGAAAAGAGAGGAATCAAGGTGGTTTGGAGAGGAAGAATAGTGGGAAAATAAAGAGGGAAGAAGGGGTAGTTGTATGTACATAGTCTGCTGGTTGGTACATCTGTTTGTCCATGCCCTGCACCTGATCTGCACAGACTCTCCTGTGTCCTTACTAAATTCCTTTCTACTTTTTTCCAGATGAGGAACTATGATGTGCCTCTGTGTGTCTGGGACTGTGATTGCAACCAGACCCCAGGCTGGAGGGCCTGTGTATCTGTGGTGGCAGCAGCTGCAGAGACCCCAGTAGGTGGATGTCAATGCCAGCAACCAGAGTGGGACCTCAGGTCACAGGGACCCAGGTGTCCATGGTGCCAATCACTGGAGCAACTGTGTAAATGAGTGTGTGAGTGCCAGCAAAGATCAAACCAGGTGGGCCACCAAGTAGGTGTGGTGGTCTGGGAGCCAAGGGGTCTCTAAGAGAAAGACCACAGGGATGGGTTGTCTGGTGGTTACTGAGGATCAGGGAAGTTTCAGATGGTTCTTTGTGTATGCGTGGATCTGTGAGGGCATTTTTGCCAGCAGCTAGAGCATGGCTGTGGCCTCAGGGGTTTGTATGTCCAGACAGCAGCTACCAGGCAGACTGGGAGTGTAAGCCTAGCTGTGGGGACATCCATATTGTACATATGCATGTTTTACATATACATACACTAGAAGACCTCCATCCTGCTCAGCAGAGAGGGAAGCAGGATGAGGCCATTGCTTTCTGTGCTGTCTGTGTGTAGTCCTGCACTTTGCAGTTCTTTCGTGTGTGCAATGTTTTAGGTTCTGAGAATAGTTTCCCATGCTCTGTTCTGTAAACACAGCACTTGTTATTGTAACCGGTCTAATGTTTTGCATTCTTGTAGCCTGTATGATAGACAATTCTGCTAACCAGTGAACAGTAGGAGGTGGTATTCTCTCCCTCCAATCCTGGTGGTTTTCTAAAAACATATAAATAAAGACCAAGGGCAGAGGTCAGCCCCTTTTTTGGCCCTTCCTTTCCTCCATTGCTCCTTGGCCTCTGCCCTGGCTGGTGGACCCTGAAAACTGCGACTCGCATGCTTATTTGTGTCCGAGAACCACATCTGTGTGTAAGTGCTCTGTGTCTCTCTCTGTATTGAGCTGTGCAGACATGTTTGTGCATGTGCCTAGTGTGCCTAGGGAATACATGCACAGTCTCACTATTGATGAACCTCAGGACATGAAGCTGTGACAGTTTTGTCTCTCTCAAGCTGCCAGATTTGGCACTAATCCACTAACAGCAATGTGTTCAGCAAATACTCTTTTCCCTTTTACCTAGGGAAGGAAGCACAGGTCTGAAAATGATTAAATATCACTTGAACAAATACAAGAAGGAAGAAAGACAGTAAAGAACAAAAAAATACATCTTATCTATTTATAAAATATAGTAACACTGATGTGGCTTCCTAGAAATTCTGTATTGATGGGGTTTACAAGAGATTTTTGTACTGGAATAATCTCTTTCCCCCCTTCTAGCTGGCTGGGTCATAGTAAGGTGATAACTACAGTCTTTCATTTCGGGTGGTTTTAACTGCTTGAAGAAGTTCTGCTAGAGATTTGCTTGTCCAGCTTCTGGTGACGTTTTTTACCAGGTTGTCCACAAACAGCTCCTCCTCCTTTCTCTTTATTTTCTTTGCAAATTTATGTTTGCTAGGACTTTTGCTTTAGTCACATTACCAGACCTTTCCAGCTTCTCTCTTTGCATTGCTGCTAGTAGAGGCTCATGGGATCCAATTACTGCAGATCCTGCTTCCCTGTAATAGAGCTGTTAGTTCTGTGCACTGTACATGGTATCTATTGAATTCTGCAGAGACATCTGAATTCAAAGGCTTGAATTCTTCATTCTGTTGCTGCTGTTTGAGTTTCACCTGTTTCACACTGTTCATGCTCTTGAGAACACAATATTTCTAAGAAGTTCCTTTTTTTTTTTTCTCTTGGATCTACTAAGGTTGTTCTTGTCTTTCCAGGTTGTATTTTGGACTGTGAGCACTGCTAGCATGAGGGCAATTCTTTGGATTTCTGTTTCAAGTTTCCTGTCTTTCATGGTAGTAGTACTGAGATACTTGAATAAGTCCCCCCATTCGACTTTCTTGCTTTTGATATCTATTTCTTTTTCAGAGTCAGTAATCTTCACTGTCATTACACTGCTATTTTTTTGTCCTGATCTCCATACCATATATCATTGCAGCACTGCCCAGCTTTGTCATTGCTTTTTCACATACTGATCCCATTCCTCCTATCGAATCTACATCACCTTCAAAGGGTGTATTACCTATATTACTACCTCTAACTGATAGCACTCCTTCAAAGTTTTCAGAGTCTTTTGACATAACATGTTCAAGGAAACTATTGAAGAGAGGTGGTAATGGGAGACATTACTTTCTTACACCAGTTATATGGAACTACGTACTCAGTGTGTTGCCTTCAAGGACTTTACTCCCTGCACTGTAATAAAGGATTTCAGTGGTTGTCACTGTTCTTTTGCTAATGTTGAGTGTCTTCGTCACATTCTATAGTATTCATCGCCATGAATGATCAAATGCCTTACCGAAGCCTGTGAAGTCACAGTGTAGTTCCATTTCATATTCTCAGTATTTTCTGTTCAATTTCTTAAGTTGAATATCTGATCCTTTGTACTTGGTGTCATTCTAAAACCCTCTTCTTCCTCCTCAAGTAATGTCTTTAGCAGATCAGGTAGACATAGGAACATATTGTCAAGGTCCCTTTTCAGCAAGTAATGCCCTGACAGCATTATGGTATGTGTGAAGCTTGTGAATTTCAATAATGGTAGTTTCTCTCTCGCTTTTTTGCAAATGCTTAGCTTTTCCTGATGGGGATTTTCCAAAGCTGTAATTTCCTGGGTTTCATTTGATAACTCTAAGGATGAACAAATCCTCTCTGAGTCTTGTTCAGTTGTTAACGTGTTATGTTAAGTAAACATTTACTTCATATTTACACAAACCCTTGCAGCAGTCCCACAGCTGGCCTGAAATTGCTTCTGCTTCTTTTTTGGAAGGCATTCATTTTTGTCATAAAATATAAATACAGTTCCTCATTGTTCAGTTGATTGCAAAATTTTTCTCTTCCTCCTTTTTATGTTCAGCTGTCTGTGTATCTGTATGAGTTTAACTTTTGTATGATTGGTACTGGTCCCTATCCTGAGCAGCTTTCTTGTGGTTCTCTTTTTCCAACAAGAGTCCTAACCAGCCATCTTATTGCTGCTAAATTTATCACACTGAATGATTTGTTCATATTCAATTTCCTAGGATGAGTGCTTAATTTTTTGGTAGAATTTAATGTATTGATTTTTCTCCAGTAACATGATTGGCAATCTCATCTTGGCCAGGGCCTTGTCCATGGGCTTGTCACGACATCCTAAGAGGTAGTTTATCCTGGGTCTCTCTTGCTCTTCAAGAGTAGAGGCAATAAAGCCTATTGTCATAGATTGATCACTGCCTAAGAATCAAGTCTTCAGACTACTATTTTTCATCCACTGGTGCCAGTTCCTTTGTTAGCAAGGGAGAATCATGTGGAGCTGAGATCAAAAGTAGCATGCTGCCTTGCAGAAGTATTTACCCTAATTTTTTCCTGGAGAAGGCTTGCAGAGCTTTCAAAGGACTCAGGTTCTGTAACTCCCCATACAAATGATTAGAGACCTTCATAAAGTGAAAATGTGTAGTTGTTTCTTCCCATTTCAAGGCGCAGATTGAAGTATCAATAACTTCCCTCTTGATATAAGAAAGATATTTTTTACAGCAAGGACTGTCATTCACTGGAACAACCTCCCCAGGGACATCACCGAAGGTTTTCAAGATGCAATTGGACAGGTGCTAGATAATCTTGTGAAGGTTCACTTTCCCATCAAAGGTTGGACCAGGTGATCTTTTGAGGTGCCTTCCAACCTGGGCTGTTCTATCATTCTATAATTCTAATAAAGCCTTTGAAAGAAATTTTTTTTTTTAGAACAGTTAATTTCTACAGAATTCTGATGCCTTAATTTTATTTAGAAAGAAAAATCATTTCCTAAATTATAAGTGGCCCAAGATGTGAGAACTCATCTGCCTTAGGTACCCTCAGGATTATGGATATTAATTTGATGACCTTTAGATTACATTAAGTTTCTATGGGATCCAAATAAGAGGTATTTCCCCTGTAGACTTTCAGCATAACGTTCTGTAGTTTATTTAAATGATTTGAACAGAGATTGCAAGTTACCTTAGACACCTCCAGTTGCCTTCCTTGCCTCTGAATTAGGATCAAGGAAGATGAAAGATTAATGTGGAGCAGCACAGCTGCATGCCAGGGATATGCCTCACATGAGCAACAAGTTTTTCTTTGTTTTTTGTAAGTAAATGCAAATGTTTGTGGTTTCCAGTAATTTCATTGTAAGTATTTTAAAGGAGATGGGAAACTTGAAGCCTATGATGCTTTTTAAATTTATTTTTACCATCATAGTTTCACCATAAAATTTTTCATCTAGGTGTTTTCTGATTTACATAAATTACAAATAGCTTAGAGGTTAGCACACCTCTAAGAACAGGTATGAATTCTGTATCTATTCTTACACCTATAAGAGTGGTACAGAAGAGTTTTATCATCTTCCAGGTTTATATTTAATAACTGAATTTTTAAACTTCCCAAATGTGTAAGATTTTTTAAGCCGTAATGTAATAGAACTTCTTCTTTCCTTTGAACATGATGGTAGCTTTTTAGCCCTGTTATGATATTTCAGCTCTGCAGAAAAGCAAACTGGTAACACAGATTAAAAAATCTTACTGGATAAGTAAACTGTACTGGAGGTATAATACTGTATAGGAACCAGCCTTATATTCAGAAGGATTTTAATCAAATTTGTATTGGTTAAAACTTAGAATAAAGCCAGCAGCTGTGATAAGTGGTAATGTTTTGTTTCTTTGCTAGAGCATGATTTTGTTGGAAATGCAGTGCATTTAACTACAATAACAGAATAACTATGGTGATATGACAGTAACTGCTGAAAAAATACCTGTTGTAAATGAGGTTAGCCAGAATGAATTATGCATGAGGAAAGTGGAAGGAAAATGGTATGTACAGCAAAAATAAAATTTAAGAAACACAAATCAAAGAGTTTTTTTGGAACCTCAAATTCCCTAAGTCTGGACACCATGTACCCTCTTACTGTCGAGCTCTGAATAGGTAACCATCTTCTACATTTAACAAGAAAATTTGTAACTATGCCTAAGTAAATCTATGACATTCTGTAATAATCATTGTGAGACCACTCAGAAAAAACGAACAGAACTTACAGATTACGTACAGAAGTAATCAGAACTAATTTGGGTCTGTATAATCTTAATTTTTTCTGACAGTTGAGAAACATGAATCTTGATGAGTGATGTAAATTTAAATTGTAGACTATTGCCACTAATGCAGTGTAATACTACAGATACATTTGTTAATTTCTTTTATTGTCAGTTCTAATCTCATCCAAGACCAAGGCCATTTACATAGTAATTAGTAATACAAGTTCCTGTTATTTTGCATGGCCCATGAAAAATGATTTTATGTATTTGAGAAAAAGTGTGCAAGCGCAAGGTGTGATATCTAGTTGGTTAGTGTGAGGTGGGCAAAATGGCTGTCTCCAAAGATGTTTCCAGCCAAGCTTCACTCAGAACGTTCTTTCACTCTAAGTAAAATAAACAGGTTTGAATTTATTCGAATTTTCTATTTACTATCCAGTAAAACCTTATAGCTTCTGGGCTTTTATACAACTAAGATTTATAGTATCTATTCTCATTGTGCAGAGTCCCAAGATAATGTTAATAGATGGCTAGTTTTGCCAATAAATCCCTCAGGGAGCAGACAGAAATATCTGTTTCAGATGAGTTGTTACGAACTAAATCCACATCCCAAATGGAACACAGAACTTAGGCTTAAGAGACATCCCTAAAAATGTAAAGGTATTTTTCTCTCAATTCCTAATAAAGGCAAACTAGGGCAAAATCAAAACCCTTGGCTCCTGGTAACTCATAGATCTGCTAATCAAGGGCTGGAGGCTCATTTTCTTGAAAGGAATCTAGAGTAGTTTGTGAGATCCAAAAACCTGTCCCTTGGGGTTTTTACTACTTCAATTCAAGAGGCTAGAAGTTCATGACTGAGAAAGATAACAAGTTTCCAGAACTGCTAGTCAGAATGTCAGGAGTTTTTCATTGCCTGGGAGCATGGAAATCCATCTAAATAACAAAGGAACTGGTAAATGGAAGAGAGGAAGAGAAGACAGAAAAAGGCAAATGGAGGGAGGGAAGACCATGAAGTTAATGGTCTTTACATGGACTACTTTTAGAGCATAAGGAGAGGACAGAAAGAAGCTGACACAAAGTGCCATGACTATTTCAGACTGGATAGGAATGAAAACCATTCTTATCTTCAGGATATGCATGTGTCTTACAGGCTGTACAAGTGTTGGCACATTCTACAAATTTGTTTTCTTTCATACAGTGTGGCATTGTTGACCTATATTCAGCTTGTTTACAGCTATAACTCCAAATCTTTCTCTGAAAAATTGTTTCCTCACTCTTTAATTATGCAGCAGATTATTCCTGTTTGAAAGCTCTCTTTTCCCTAATAAATCTCACTCTTTTCTGACTGTAACTTCATTTTTTTCAAGATTGTTTTGAATTTTAGTTGAAAGCCTCTCGTACACTTTCATTGCCCTTAGTGATCCTTAGTTCCCTCATTCTTTTTGTCTTTTCTCATGCATTTGTTTTTTCTGTTTTTCCCATATGTAATCCACTGCACCGGTGTCATAGTTTGACCTGGTGTGAGACAAATTTGATTGGTTAAAAACAGGTAAAGGACAGTTCTATGAGCCACCTAGTGTTCATGTGACGTCTCTGTGAAAGGAATGTTATAAAAAGAATCTAGGAAGTGACGTAGCATTTCCTCACTTCCTTTCTTGCTCCCTTGCTGCCTGCTGACCACAAGCAGGAGAGACTCCCCCCCACACACCCCCAGGCCAGGGGCCCACGGCCCGGGGGGCCAGTGGGGGCAGCCAGCCTCACCCCCCACTGGTCCTGTGCCGTTCCGGACCTGAGAGGAGCTGGTCTATCACCATCTGGACCAAGGCCGAGCCAAGAAAGGCCAAGCTAAGTTACACAGAGAGAAAGCTGAGCCGAAAAAAATAAAGCACTCCTTTCAAAGGTGTATCGGTGAGATTGAAGGGTGACCTTGCTTTTAAGATAAGGCAGAAATTTAAGTAGCAGCCAAGAGACTTACTCAAAATTTGGATGGCTGCCAGTGCAGAGCA
>VZRJ01007108.1:1163652-1181733 GCA_013397565.1 Ptilonorhynchus violaceus
TTCTTGTGACCCACAAACTGCGGAGTGTTTGTGGGAGAGAGGATACACCACTGCAAAAACCTGGGCGGGCTGTGGTGTTTCTGGAAGTTTTGGAACCATGCTGAAGATACTTCTCAGGGAACTGTCTTCCGTGAGATGGATTCCACTACACTACAGAAAGAACTCTCTTTATCCCATAAAGTGGCAGTAAGAACTCTTAATCTTAAGATCAGAATCTCATGTTTATGTCCTTTACATGATCAGTGAGGAGGACTGGAATGTATGGGGGAAGAATGATATTTGTACATTATGCCTTAATATTTTTATTTTTTTTTATTCTTTGTATTCTTAGTAGTGTTGGTGAAATAAATAATTTAATCATTTTTTCAAGTTTGTAGCCTGTTTTTGCTGTCTCCTCTCCTCTGAAGAATTAAGCATGGGGATCTGGAGTTTGCCTCCAGGTTAACCCTTGACAACAGGTTTCCCAATATATCAGCTAATGTGCCCAGGATTACCTCAAATAATTATTTAGTTATTGTAAACTGTGATTCTTTTTATCCTGATGATCTGAAACGACCTAATTAAATCCTTAGCCCTTAAACTCACTCTACTAGTTGGATTCCTGCAATAGTTACAAAATCTATTAGAAAATATGTTTTACAATCTTTTATAGATTTAAACAGGAATCTGAAACAGGGATTTGTAAGCTTTTGCTTAAATAAAGAAGATTTATCTGGATGCTTGTTACTTGTACAGTTAGTAAATCAATGCTGGTAACTTTTAATTGAAAACCAATTTTGAAATCACAGCTGCAAGCATTGATATTGCAAACATTAAGAGATTAGCTGACCTAGGTAGAGAGCAAAAACAATAAACTATATCTTGGCAAACTCCTCCTGGGAAAGCCTCAGACCAAGGAAAAGGCAACTCCAAACTACCCTTTATTTTAAGCCAGTTTTTCAGTTCTTCAAACTAAGAAAGGTAATCTGCACAGAATCTAGGTGTGTGCAGCCAAATAAAGAGTAATTGCAGCACAGCTGCTCATATCTAGACCACTGCCTATATAGCCTGTCATTTTAGCACACATTGTCTGTGGAGATAACACATTTACACATAGTGTGTCCAGCAACCTAATAGATTTTTTTATTGGTCATGATATATCTTATGAAATGTTGTTATAAAAGCTGATTAATTATCCATACAATTAGCTTTGTTTGAAATTCCAGTATCGCTATTCTAACCTATGGTAACTACACAGGCAATGGAAGGAGGGATGAGTATCTTGGGAAGAGTTTATGCTGACTGTCCAGTTGTGTAGGGTTGGGGTCAAAAAGACCACATTGCAGCTGGAGCACAACTTAGCAAGGGATACAAAGAATAATAAGTGCTTCTCTGATGAGAAAGATGCACTAACCAGTAACAATAAAAGATGAGAAGGCTGAGATATTCCACAATTTTTTTGCCTCAGTCTTTACTGGTAACCTCTCTTCCCACACCTCTTGAGTAGATGGACTATAAGACAGGGAATGGAGGAGTAAAGCCTCCCATTGTAAGTGAAGATCAGGTTCATGACCACCTGAGGAACCTGTACATAATAAGCCTATGGAACCTGGTAAGATGCATCTCAGAGTCCTGAGGGAATTGGCTGATGTAGTTGCCAAGCCACTCTCCATGATATTCAAAAACTCATGGCATGAAGGGAAGTCCCAGATGATTGAAAAAAATTAAATATTGCACCCATTTTTAAAAAGCGTAGAAAGAAGGACCCTGAGAACTACTGGCATCTCAGCCTCACTTCTGTGCCTGGGAAGATCATGCAACAGATTCACCTAGAAGCTGTGCTAAGGCTTCAGGACAGTCAGCATAGCTTTACAAAGGGCAAGTCCTGTCTGACCAACACAGAGGCCTTCTATGATGGAGTGACTACTACATCAGTGGACAAAGAAAGAGCTCTGGATGTCATCTATCTGAAATTCTGCAAGGCCTTTGACATGGTTCTCCACTACATCCTTCTCTCTGAATCATAGAGGTATGGATTTTTAGGGATGGACTCTTTGGTGGATGAGGAATTGCTTCGATGGTCATATCCAGAGAATAGCAGTCAACAGCTCAGTGTCCAGAGAGAGATCAGTGGTGAGTGGTGTCTCTTAGAGGTTTGTACTGGGACAGGTACTGTTTAATCTCTCCATCAGTACTTCCAGTACTTAAAGGGGGCTTATAAAAAAAGGATGGATACAAACTGTTTAGCCTATTGGTAAGCGGTAAGGGTTTTAAACTGAAAGAGGGCAGGTTTAGATTAGATATTAGGAACAAATTCTTTACTATGAAGGGGTGAGACACTGCAACAGGTTGCCCAGAGAGGTTGTGAATACCCCATCCCTGGAAGTGTTCAAGGCCAGCTTGGATGGGGCCCCAAACAACTTGATCTAGTGGAAGGTGTCCTTGCCCATGGCAGGGGGGTTAGAACTAGCTGATTTTTAAGGTCCCTTTCAACCCAAATCGTTCCACGATTCTACACCAATTGCAGGGATTTGGTAGGATGTCTTCTGCCCCAGCTGGACCCTTCTACCATTTCTATTTACACCCTCCCAGAGAAGAGCCAGTTTTACTGAACATACCCGTGTACCACTTTTGCTATGCTCAAACAAAATTTTTGTTTTAATTAGTTTTAACCAAACTAGCATGTTTCTAATTTCTTTAAGAGCAGATTACAGATTCAGAGTGCTAAGGGAAATTATCCATTTCAAGTGACAAAAACAACTGAGAATATTCTTAGAATTTGTAAAGAAAAATGAAAACACTGCAAGTCGGAGCAGAAGCTTAAAAATGTTCTTTAAATTCTCCCTGAGGAACAGTCTATCTTTTTTCCACTGAGTATATAAGAAGCCTAGTAGATTAGCCTGCTGTCTCAGGCACTTAAGTTAGTTGCCTAAAGTTAAGTGGTGTGGAGGCTGTTCTTTCCCCATTCCCACAACATTTATAATTAATCAACTGAGAAGCAGCTCATGAGCAATTCACAGTAGGAAGAGATCAATTCTCAGGGGAAGGTATCTGCAATCAGTAATCTAGACTGCTCTAACTAAATTTGTAGAATAAATTCTACACAATGAATTATTCTACTTGCTTTTCTACTAGTTTAATTCCTTTAAGCTCTGAAGTAATTTGCAGGTATCAATACTTCTAATTAGCTGAACAATAGTCCACAATTTTTGCTAAACTCTTAAATCCTCATAGTTTGAACAGTTGCGTCATGTCTACTAGCACCATTTGTCTGTTCAAAAGTTAGTGAAAGTGCTGCTATTTCTGTACTGTTGCATGTTAGCTCCAGTTCTCTGGTGTGACTTAAACATTCCAAATGTAATATCACCTATAGGTTTAGAATAAAACAAATACTGTGCTGTAAATAAAAGTGAATAGAACCAGAATACCTTGGAAGAAACCAAGGAAGCATTATATTTCATTATGTTTCTCTTCCCTTAGAAGCCTGAGTGTTCCTGAAGCAGTCATCATTAATCCTAATACAAAATAGAGAAATGCCATAAATATTATGCAATCTTGTAAAATTTTAGTAACAGTTCAGTTACCTGCAGTGCTCTCTGGCTTATGCCATCTATGGCAAAATCATTAAGAAATATAAAGAGTCAGTCAAGCCTTGGAAGTAAATATTTCTAGCACTTCCTACAATTTGCATCTTAAAATAATGGAGCGATGTCAGGACTGGCCTCAACGGCTCCTGATATTTTTGTTTGGCTTTTGGGGTTTTTTTTGTTCAATTTTCAGAAATGTCAATATCAAGCAATAGAATGCAAAATTTTATATTTAACTCATAGGGACATTTAGAGGAAGTCTTGATACATAATAGGCTCACTTTATATCCAACTACAGTCTTCCTATTAATAAATTATTTAAATATCAAACTCATGTGATGATAAGACATTTCATTCCAATTATCTTAATTATTTCTCAAAAGCAGAGTCCAAATCTTACAAATATATGCTTGCTTTCTCTTAGGAAATTAAAGGATCTTTGGCCTAAAATTTATTGAAGAGAAACAACTGCATTGACAGACTTTGGGTCACACCTACAGAAATTTAAAATGAGCGTGTTATATAAACCATTTAAAAATTTTTTGAACTCCTGTCTGACCCTTAAGGTCTTTCTTTGTTGCAGCTTACAAACTTCTAAAAGGGTAAATTTTCAAAGCAGTCTGTAGGGAATACACACAAACTCCCCTTTATTTGTGATCAAACTATATGTGATTATTTTTCATGCATAACTCTTAAAATTCAACCCAAAGTGTCTTGATTGTATTGCATCTTCAAAGTGCATGGAAACAGAATTGAACTTACACAGCTATTTAAAACTTGGGCTTTTGTAATAAAAATGTAAAAACCCCTCCTGGGTTATGTATTATACAGCAGAAAACTTAGGAAATAATCAAAGAGTTTGCAACTTATCTTCATAATCTTCATCCAACAATGTAGTTGCACTCAGATTTTTCCAGAAAGCACTGTTCAACTACTAGACAAAAGAGCTTCTGAAGAATTTAACGCATTTAGTACAAAAAAAAAGTCACGAATCCATTTGAAACAGATTCCTAGCGACAAAATAAGAAAGAAAAGCCTTGTACTTTTCAGGCTATGATAGCAAGGGATTGTGGTCTAGTTTGTCTGATTACCGTCCTTCCAATTGTATGTGAAAACCAGGTCTTCAATGTGAATAATATGCATAGTGTGTACTTTCAAGTATAATTTCTTTGCAATTTTTACTTTGTTTGAATGATTGTAAAGATCAGGTCCTATATATTATCCATATGCTCCTCAGAACAAAAGTATTTCAGGAGCATTAAAAGCTGTACCAGTTTAAACTACAGAATCTAAAAGTATAGTAATCTTGTAGACTGTGATTAATGCTTGTGAAACTCATTTTGCTTTACCTCTTCATGGTTTTTCTCATATATTCATTTAGATAAAAAACATAGATGTCAACAGATCTTAAGTGTAACAGTGATAAATTTTCTATTTCATGCTAAGAAAATAGGTTTCTTCTTTCATCAACTGACAAAGCAGAGTTGGAAGAAATTTGCAGGGAACAGGATTCTTCTCAGCCAGTTGTAAAGGAAGCTTAAAGTTCATACGATCTTGAAGACTGAGGTTTCTTCAGAATTCTAAAGTGTTTAGATTTTAGTACAATTCAAATTTCAGGAACTTTGCATCAAAATATTATAAATACACATGTACTTTTGGAGAGTGTAATAGCATTTAAACTTTTTTATTAAATAAGTCATTATGAGCACAAAATACAAGAAACCACATTCTTCAACCTCTGACTCCTATTTTTAAATTCCTTACTGAAGAAATATAGTTGTCAAATTCTGTCTCCAAGAGGACTTTTCATAGAATAAGGCATTGAAATTGTTAAAAGGAGCAGAGTATTTTGCCTTTTCAGCAGTTGGATCTGTTGGATTACAGCTTCATGCTCTGAAGGAACAGGGCAGTGAAATGCATTATAAAAACAGAGTACACACTTCACCTTGTCTCCAGTGATTTACTTTTACAACATTCTTCTCCAGGTGTTCTGTAGAGAATTGCATCTGACAGATATGGAGAAACATTGAACAGCAAGCATTTGCTAGGACACCTCTGCTGATAAATAGGAGACAAACGTGTGTATATATGGATGTTTTTGATTCAGAGCAGAAGAGGAACAGCAAATATTTTTCTAAAAAAATGCTTCTTTGGCTGCCCTTATGCTACCATGGTCCTCAGCTAAAAAACAGTGGAATTACTTGAAAAAAAATTAATTCTTTCCTGTTTAATTCAATTTTTGTTCCTATATTTGAGGTGTCATACAGATTCTAAACTCGCAGACATAAAAGTCTGACTGTAACATGGAGATCGTTGACCAATGAGTCCAACATATGACAGAAAACACTGAGGTTATGTAAAGCGACTTTAACCCACCTATGATTATCTTTTAAGGGAAGGTAAAGAGTGCAAAGAATTACTCAGGCAACAAACTGCTCACCAAAATTGAAAGATAAAGATGAAAAAAACCTCCAAATCTGTGAGAAGTGTATTTTGTCTGAGAAAGTGACAGATAGAACCTGGGTTTGTGTGAAGTTTTCCCCACGGGGCTCATGGAGAAGATATGAAGATAGGACATGGACTTGGAAAACAGAAGAAAGTCCAGACAGGAGTGTCAAGATAAATGGAAGAGAGAAGGCAGCATAAAAAACTGACGGCCTGCATTTACTGAACAACAGAAGCTGAATGGCAGATCAATAAACCAAAAAAAGAATGACTGTGAGAACATGGCAGGAGGATTAAGAGCCAGTTTAGGAACAGCTATGCTGCAGTGGGCAGCAATGAAGAGAAACACACTGAAACAGAAGATAGGATGACAAAAGAGAGAAGCTGCTAGTCCCATAAGAGAAGAGGTAGTGGAGAGAGCTTTGAGAAATTGCCCAAGTATAAACAAAGACTTCACACAGAAGAGAAGGCAGGATAGTCAATAGACAGGAGAAATAACTCAGAGCTTTAAGATGAGAGGCAGTTTCTTTGTAACTGGAGAGTCCTTGGTAAGGACTAACAAACCTGCCACTACAACAGATCCGGAAGAAAGTCGGTATAAAGTCTGTCAGGACCAAGCACGCACACTGTGAGGTCAGGGATGAAAGTAATTTTCAAAGAAACAGGGGGAAATACACAGACATGGATTACTTTCCATGCTGGGACACGGATTACTTTCCATGCTGGGACACACCCTAGATTTCAAATGGAGCAGATCAAGGGAATTGCTCCAAACTGGGGTAGCTACTGAGAGATGCAACTGGCTCGGGTGTTATCCAACAGAATTGTTCCAAGTGCTGGGGAAGAAATCTAGACATGGTCATTCTCCTCTAGGACCGCTTCTCAGAGGTAGGTTAGAACAAACTCATCAGATATTTAAAATAATTTCTTGCACTAAGTGCAAGAAGTGGATTTTGTAATATATAAATATACCCTATAGTGTATGGTATACAATATAAACATGTATTTTTGGTAAGATAAGATGTTGGTGTCACTCAATATTATATTGGACATTATTAATGGTAATGGGAAAGAAGAGAACTAGAATGTGAACAGCAAAACATATAGATTCAAAAGGAAATTTCAAAAATCTGTAAGAGAAGATGGAACTCCAAGTAGACAATGAAGCTATGAACTAATCAACACCCATTTAATATCTTCATTATTACGCTTGGAAGGAAAAATGCAAAGGTATTTCACTTGCTGATGCAAAACTGGCAACCCTGTGAGCATGGGAAAGATCAGATCCTTGCAATAGGAGGACTCCCTGACATTAAGGAATGGAATACAAATATGGATGAAATTCAACTGCAGAAAGTAAAGGTCATTCATGCAGGGACCAATAATGAGAATTTCTTCTATAATCCAGGAGCTTCTCAGTTGGAAACAATAAAGAGGGAAAAGCAGCTGGATCTATTAATCAGTCACAGAATATCTATGAACCACCAATTCCATGCAAGCATGAAAAAGTGAATGTGATTCCAGGTTATATAACAGAAGGTTACAGGCCATTTCTCAAAGAGCCATGGTGTCATTCCCATAGTTTTAATGGTAACACACCAGCAAGTGGTAGATTACAGAGCAGACAGAGACATTTTCTAAATTAAATAACCAATGGACTCATATTCTGAAAAATGATTAAGTGCTGGCAGCTTAGCAAACGCATTATAGAATTGTTCACCTATTATTATGCACTAAAACTAGGTATAAGAGTCAGGGACTGGTCCCTGTTTTTCTGGTGTAATGCAATTGCACAAAATAATACAGGTCCAGCCATAAGACAACTTACAATTATAGGTTTAATCATGCAAACACAGCCATTATTAATTGCATATTGAGGTACTTTTAATACTTCACATTCAAAATTATTGATTTAATAGCTCTCCATTTATTAATCAGAGAAGGACATTTAGAAAGGGAATGTGAGTTGACAATGGCATATACAAATCTGTATGCCAAGTGCAATCTATGATAATGGAAATCACCTAATAAGAAGGTCCAGCAAACCTAATGCTGCTACTCACAAATTTACTATTCTGTTTATTCAATTTGTCAATCGTCACTTATGAAGCACAATCATTAAGAGAGAGTCTAGATTTCTGACCATTGCAGGTTGCATGTACTGTTGGTAGTCACTCAGCGTGAATACTGTAGGTCCTTTCCAACTCAGGATATTCTAACATGCAATAACTTATTGTGTGGCAGAATAGCATGTGAACTATTAAAGAAGCAGAAAAGTTAATTGTCAAAAGGCTGTATAGCATAATTTGAAATTTGGTACTTTTCGCCTAAATGTAGGCATTGAGAAGATGCACATTTTTTCCAAGGGCAATATCAGTTTTCTGGTAGTGAAGTGTGAAGACCCTGATCTTTTCACAGTTATGCAGTGGTCAAGAACTAGAATTGGCTCCCTGAGGATTTTCCTTTGCAGCATAAGATTTATTACATATTCTTCTTTCACCTAGACTGACCTGGTTTTATTTTACAATTATTTGAAGAATATTTCCTGCAACTTTTCTCTAATAGGAGGGAAGGAAGGAAGTGAAGAAAGCAATCAGTAGGAAGTCAGTATGAATTATCTATTTCATTTAAAATCTATATTTCATAAGGCTTAAATATAAATTATATGAATATTTATCATAAGAAAACTGCAGAATAGATGGATGGAGAATTTATTGAAACAGGATAAAAAATGGTGAGGATTGCTATGTGCATCCAAATACAGAGATAAGAAATAAACAAAAAATTCTTTGTGTACGTTGTTTGCATTATCTTGTCCCATGGAAAACATTTTCTCCTTAAGTTAGGCTATTGTAATTTAATTCATTTGCACAACCAGGTTTCATTCTACAAACTTTAAACTTCCAGAAACACATATTTCTATAAGATTTCAGACAGCATGTAGATACTGTTAAACCTTTTATTATTTAAAGACAGTACAGGTACAATTGACCCGTGGACAAAGAATAAAATAGTATTCAGCAGCCCAATAAAGTTTATTTGTTGGGTTTGGAGTTGTAGGGTTGTGGTTTTTTTTTTCTCTTGTCACACTGTAGAGACTATACTGGTCAATCACTTAAATTTAATGGATTAAATTCTGCTCAAACAGGCCAACAGCTACTATGAAAATTGCATGAGTTAACTTATTGGTCAAGAAATTATTCTTGCTAATATCTGCTTCCAAAAAACATAAGGATTTATCAGTAATGTCTAAACCAAGAGGTGAAAAAAATTTTAGACCAAGCCAAAACATGCCAGTACCTTCAACAAAAAGGATCAGTTGAAAGCCATATTTTACCTTACAATTCCTATACAGTCAGATTACTTATGTCAAAGGATATTTGAACTAGCACTAGTATGAACTATAAGTGGCATTTCTCCTTACAGTATTGATCCATACAGTTGTAGGAAACAAGTACCTTTTTAACTACGAAGAAGGGGTGGCAAATACAAGAAAATATATAAAATGTACTTCTAGGATTCTTACCTAAAATTCTCTCACATTGATGTACTTATGTGGCTGACCTTCTTTGCTTATAGGAGCACAAAAAAAAAAAAAATTGAAAATATTTGAAAAAATTATGTGAGAATTGATACAATATAAATGAAGCTAACAAATAATTATCATGGCAATATGTTACAGGCAATTTACCCCTGTTCTGCTATAGATTATACATTTGGGATACATACAGAGTAGAACAGATATTTGATAACTGTGAGAGCAATAGGTCTCAGTAAGTTCTTAGCAACTCCTAAAGTCAGGCATTTTCCTGGAAAAAGCAAAGCAAGATGCATGGAAAAAGAAGCTGTTGAAGTAAGCAAGCATAACACAAAGAGAAGCAGCATGCACATGTAAAAGCGGATACCTATTACCGTTGGAGGTATTGAAAATGTGCCATATGAAATGGAAAAACAAGTGAAAATTACTAGAAATTACTCAAATGCTTACACTTGCCTTCTCATAACCAGATGATATATTGCCAGAAAATATACTTCGAAAGCTTGGTTTTGGAAAAATAACAGTACCATCCAGTAGCCATATGAGGTAGACCAAGTATAGTATAAATTCCGTCACAATCTCTGAAAAATAGCATATATTTCAGTACTTATACTATTGAAGACAAAATAGCAAGCTAATTCAGGTAAAACAATTTCTAATTGATCAATATATTGATCAATGTATTTTTTCTGGTTTTGTCATGAATTTACACTACTGAAATTATATTTTAATTTAAGTACTACTAAAGCTTTAAAGGGAGGACCTTATAACTCTCTCCAACTACCTGAAAGGAGGTTGTAGCAAGGATGGTGCCTTTCTCTTTTCCTGGGTAACAAGTGACAGGACCAGAGGAAATGGCCTCAAGTTGTGCCAAGGGAGGTTTAGAATGGATATTAAGAAAAAAATTCTTCAGTGAAAGGGTGGTCAGGCATTGGCTTAGGTAAGTGGTGATACCCCCATCCCTGGAAGTGTTCAAAAGACACGTGGATATGGCACGTGTGGTACAGTGGTGAACATGACAGTGCTGGGTTAACGGCTGGACTCAATGACCTTAGATGTCTTTTCTTATGATTCTGTGATTCTATAGAATATATAATTTAAAATAACCTAGTTTTACAATTAACTTCCAAATCAGTGGGAAAGTTGTCTTGAGCTAGATTTTTTCTTATTGGCCCACATGTCTGCCTGCTGGTGCATGGAAGAGCCAGACAGTGTTGTAACAGAGGCCCAGAGTAGTGTTGATAGAGGATTGGCTAAATCCTCTCTGGGTCCCTTAGTGAGCATTTACTATGTCACAAAATATGTATTTCAAAAAAAAATTAATCCTTTTGTGTTTTGAGATCTCCTTAAAATACAAGTGAAAGCAACCTGTGCTAAAAAAACCCCTTGCTTTCCTGGTCTCTGACTATTATCAATGTCGCAGACTTGGATTTTCCCACGTAGTCTTGGATTTTCTGCCTGTAGTGTGTTGACCTGTACAGTGCATTTTTTTCAAGGATGCTCCCAGAAATTTGTGAATGTGCTTCAAGAAGACAGTTGAAGCAAAACAGAACAAGAGAAAAACATGATGAAAATCTTATTCTAAGTTGTGCAAATTAATACTTCAGAAAGATCAGCTGGCCTGATGAACAGGCCTATTTGCTCCAGACAGGAGATGACTACACAGCCATGTAATCTGGAGCAGTTCCATCCCCTACACCTCTTCCTCTCTATTCCCAGACAGCATCAGAGAGACTGCTGGTGAATCCACATTCACTTTCAAAAGGTTCCATTCACCGAGGAACCAGGGACATGCCCATTGCCTCAACTATCCTGTTCATCCCATAAAACACCAGCCTTATTCTAAAAAACAGGTTTCCTCAGTGATAACATACTCAAGAAGTGGACATTGCTTCAGATTCTTCATAAGAAAAAATAACCTTAGAGATAAAAACTTCAAATTCCAAATAAATTTCCTATGGTGATTCTGAAAAGCTGTGAAATAACTCTGATTACAATACCCTGATGTAAAAGTAAATAAATCTAAATAACTGTAGGAAAGGCTTTTCTCTGCACACTCAAACTTTTCTTTTTACTTTGGTCAATGAGACTATCAAACACTGACAGCTTCTAATGACACTGAATTATGTGTTGAAAGTTCATGGCAACTGATGTCACAATTATGGCAGACGTGAAATTTTGATAATGACTGTATTTCAGAACTTAGCCAATACTAGAAATACATGCATAAGAAGTTCTTCTCTGTAATAAAATTATGCAGAACTAATTTTGCTTGCTAAAAAATTAACTTCATAAATTTAGTCCTCAGAAAGATACAAAACCAAATAATTAAACAATTTGTCTGTAAGAACCTTAAGGGTATTATATCAGTACAAAATCAATGATTACTTGCCAAGGGCCAGTAGGACAGAAGGGAATGAACTGTAGATAGAACATGGGAACATGGGAAAAAGTAGCTTTAAGAAAAAGTGTTCTACTATAAGAAGAGTCAAACCCTGCACAAGGGCTCTAAAAGGCTGTGAAATCTCCATCCTTAAGGACATGCAAAACTTGACTGGAAATGGCCCTGAGCAACCTTATCCTATTGGAGCAGAGGGTTGGATTAGATGACCTCTGGAGGCCCTTGTAACCTAGGTTACTGTATGGTTCAAAGATTTAATTTTCTTCTTTGATGTGTAACCTGATAGGTTACTGGAAGGGGAAAGCTATAGCAGTGCAATACCTCAGCTTTAGTAAAGCTCTTCTCATGTCACTAACCATCTAGGAAGTTACAGTTTTGATTAAATTACTGAAAGATAGAATTGGTGGAAATACTAAATTAAAAGACAGTTAAATCCAAAGTTTGGTAGTTTTCAATACTTTCTGTAAGACTGCTAACCAAGTAAATACTACAAGTCTCCATTATCCATGCTACATAACAGAACTAAATTCAAGAACCTTTTACTCTGAAAAGTTCTTATTCATGGAGCAGTCATGGAACAAGCCGCTGTTCGCTCTTGCCAGCTTAATTGTTTTCAGTGTTTGAGGATCTTCTTAAAACCTACAGTATAAAAAGTACATATGCAATATGTACTTGCTTTAAGATGCTTTAAGATCAATGCTTTTTTAACTGATTTGGAAGCTGACACAAGAATGAGGATGTCTTATATCTCTTTGTGGAAGCACCCCATTAGAATAAACCAATATATTTCAGGGCTAGTGTTACCAAAGGAAATACAGCCCTGTAGCCTGTACCTCCAGCCCCTACTTGTGCCTTCTGTTGTAGGGATTGGAGAAGTTAATTCAGGATCCTTTCTCTTGTTCCCATGCTCCCACTTCAGTGTGGAAGCTCTACTTCACAGTTTCATAAAGCTGTCCTACATCATTGATAGCACAGGCTGGAGTCCTACAGGGCAGCTACCACTGACTATGGGTAACAAAGAGACAATTAGTGGAAATGATTGAAATTGTGTGGGCCACGACTTACATGAGGAGCAGTAACTTATCGAATATAAAATATATATGACTGAATTCAATTGCTGTTACAATATCATGATGAAACATTGAAACAAAAAAATTGCTTCCAAATACGTGATATGGTGTTTTCCACAGGGAAATTCATTTAAATTACTGTCTGAAATATGAGCGGTTTTCTTTTTAATTATCTGCCTTTCATTTATAGCACATTTCCACAGATCTAAATTTTCTTGGTGGTAATTTTAACCTCCCATGGTTTAAATACACTTAACTTTCACTTTAAGAAGCAGTCTGAACATCTTAACAAACTTCTTTGCTAATTTATAATGGCATTACATAATTGAGTAAATTATGAAGAATTTATTCACTTTCTCGGCAGAATTTCATCCAATCAATGTAATTAGCATCTAATATTTTGCAAGTGAAGCTGACATCCTGTAACCTGGCCATTTGCTGATCATGCAGTACTGTTACTTTCAACTTTGTCTCATTTCTAATTTCTATATACTGTCTTGTTATTCCATCTCTGAAACAATTTGATCAGTATGCTGCTCACTGGCCAATTACTTGAATAGTTTCCTACAAAAGAAACCCCTTTTTTTTACTGAAAGTGGGTCAGTCTTGTCACTAGCTGGTTCTTCCTCTGAGGTTGAACACTCATTGATGCTCTCATTTTGTTCAGGATGTAGTTTTAAAGCCATTCTGTCAGCTTGCACTTTGCAGTGGACTGACTTGATCCAGAAGTTAATTGCATTGATATCAACCTGCTTTAACAAGCCTAAAGTATCAATAAATCTTTTCTTTAGTCACTGCACTTTTCCTGCTGCTTTATTGATATACTGCACCTGAACTGATAAAGAGAGTGAAAAAGATCTCTTTCTTCTAATATACTTTGCATGCTTAATAATATCTTTCCAAAGAAAAAAAAAGGTAATGTTAATATACAGGAATACGTAAAAATATGTTAGTCAGATTATTTCAGCTTTGCTATTCTTATCCCATTTTTAAGATTCAGTTTTAGGAGGACATTGCACTTAGGGAACACAGTTTTAATTGTTATGTAGTCTTACTGAGAGGTCCAGCTACAAATCCATAATAAAACTTCTCTAAATAACCCAAAAGTCCCTCTGAAGACACAAATTACCATTTTTTTTCCTTTCTCTCCTTCCACCCCCAGATCTGTGTCTCTACAAGCACCTTATGAATACACACCAAGTACATTCACACTGCTTGTTTTACTGGCAGTGCTGTCTGGATTGAGTGACACTACTTAGAATAAATTATCTGATGCAATGTACCTCTCCAGTTGAACCCACACTTCAGTGTATCTCATCAACATTGGCTTCCATCAGTAAATCAATAAGCAAAATTTACTGTGACATTTTAATTACTTCTTATTTTTCACTAAAACAAAGTGAGACAATAAGCTCACATAAGTAACCTGTCAAGGAAAGATTTTATATCTATTCATAAGAATCTGTAAATGAAATGACACACAATATTTCTCAAACTTAAATGTGTGGCTGAGAAAATATAAAAACAACAAAAAAGTAAATTAACCATATGTTATCTATTGTGCATACATGTGCATATGGCTTTAACTGCTGGACATGAAAAATCAGCTTTGGGAGACATGGAGATTTCTGTATATCTGAATGAAATGAGACTTTTGAGGACTTTTTTTAAAAAAAGATAGAAAAAATATTATTTTTCTGAAGTTGTTAAAATATATGTCGTATCCTGAGGCCACTAGATAATAGGAAGTTTTATCATTACTTTCAGTTAGATTTCTGAAAGAGTCAATGCAATGAACTTCCACTTAGTATTGTTCCCATGATAAGAATGAATGGTATTTTGTATGCAGTGACAACGAGAAAAGAAAATCAATTTTGTGGTTTTAACCTTAATCAGCACACATGCATATGTCAAGCTCTCACTGTCTACTTTATGAATATCTGAATCCATGAGTTTGTGAGTATGTATCTACAGAAAGAAGAAAAAAGAAAAAAGTATAGAAATAAACTAGTGAACACACAACTTGAGTTCACTGAATAAATGTTGAATTTTCAACAAAACCGAGCTCCAAATAATTTCTTTGCTCCTTACTTGGCTTTGACTGATTTTTTTCAAGATGATTTGCTACTGGGGACCAAACTGTAAAGTTGTGGCAATTTCCTACCGTAGACAAAAAAAGAGGAACATAATTTCCACCTCATAAGTTCTAACAATCCATGTGGTTACTGGCTTTTAATATGTAATGAATAGATTCAAGTCTGGTGGCAAGAATGGGGAATAATAGCATATCTAACAAAGTACAAATTTTTCAACTTGCAAGCAGAAGGGTTTAATACCTTTAGTCAAAGGCCATTTTTAATGCAGCTAGCATACTGATTAGAAAAGATCACCCTAAATGGCTTGAACTTAAGGTATGATAACCTTTAAGGGAAAAATGAATCCATTTTCTAAATACAGTAGACAGAAAGTTCAAATGATAAGAATCACTTGTCAAAACTAATAAAACAGGACCATATCTAATATTAGTTTTTTGCACTACATTTAGCATTTAAAATTTTAAATGGTGCCTTGGTGAAGAAGTAACATTATTTGTGGTGTGTGCTTCATGTGCAAAGGGAAACTAGAAATATTCAGTCATTTCATACCAAGCCAAGGGAAAGAGAAGCAGTGTGAGTAAAGTTGAAACATTCAGCAAGGTTCAAGTATAGGGTTCACTCAATGAAGATTTATTGGTTTCACTGGGATGCAATTCATTAATATTCATTAGACACTTAAAAAGTTGGGTGTCTAAATTAAGGGTCGCTATAAGATCACTATATAGTCAACATAAAGTGTTAGGAACTTCCTAAAAGCAACTTATCCGATCCTTTTTATTTTTTTTAAATAAGTCTCTAAAATAGGAAGGATTAAACAGTCATCTCTCTCCATAGATAGCAAAGGGAGTGAAGATGAGTAGCTTATCCCTACACCATATGTCTCCTTACAACAGTATTTTTTTCAGTCTGAGATGCATGCTCAAATTCACAAACTGAGATTAATGTGGCTCTGCTCTGTGAAACCATTTTTATATCATATGTGACAAAATTACTTGGATATTCATTGTACAAATGTATTATTAAAATATAACAGCAGAAGGCTCGAAAAATAAGAAAGAGAAAGATAAACCACAAGAAGAAATTTTTTGATAAACATTTCAGGGTGATTAAAATGGGATGACAGTGTTATTTTCAGACAAGTTCCTATCATCTCATGCAGCCAAGTTTCTAATCTCATTTTACCCTTGTAGGGAAACAGCACATCAGCATTTAATAGTTAGATAGACACAGTTCCCAAGGGGTGAAAAGGCTGCTGTCAAGAAGCAGTAGAGGCTGATGGAAGGAAACAGGTGAGAATTATAGAACAATCCAATAATAGAATCATTTAGGTTAGAAAAGACCTTTAAGATCATCGAGTCCAACCATTTACCCAACACTGCCAAGTTGCACACCTAAACCATGTCTCCAAAACCAACCAAAATTACAGGTGCTTTGCCATTTTAAAGCCATTTTGAATGCCAAAAAAAGTGACTCTAATAAATAATTACTGAAAAAGGCACTTCCCTCTAGGCTCTGGACTGCTATTCCATGGATGTTACCTAGTATGATGGATTTATTGTATCATGCTGAGTACTATAGGGCAAATTATGTCATCATTCCTTGTACTTCATACCAAGGATATAATTTTCTTTACAGACTGAGGATGCATGCAAAAACAGTGTAAACCATTCTTACTAATTCACTGGATAAGAAAGACTTAATAAAATGTAAAAAAACCACTGATTTAAAAAAATCATAGTTTCTAAAGTGAGTATGACAAGTTTCCTTTTAATAAAGCTCAGATGAAAACTAGGCTCTGATGGGCTTTTGCTTACCAGCTACCTTTGTAACAAAAACTTTCCCATTTTGCAGTGATCACTGGAGCTTCCAGTCCCCCTTGGCTTCTTGGTTCTGCACTGGGAAGAAACACTCAGAGTTACCAAGTTTACTTGAAAGCTACTGTCTCATAGGTAGGTAAATGTGGTAAAAATGTAGGATGTAAATAACTATGTCAGTTTATACCACTGTTGGAATTAGCTCAGATTATAATGGTTTATTTACACTCAGTTTTATTGCTACCAATAAGATTAAATTATATTTTCATTTAAGAAGTTTGTCCAGTAACTGTATTCATAACTGGTGGTAGGTAGACCTGGCCTCCAGAGGATAAATGTTTCTCAGTCAGATATACTGGGTAAGCACCACCAAAGCACAGGGCAGGGACAACAGCAGCCCTGTGAAAGGGCAGGTGTTTTCTTACTTTCACTATGCCTTCAAAGCATGAGATGTTATGCGTGGGGATTCATACTCAGAGTGTGGACTGGAGAGCAATTAGTTCTGCAGCAATTCCATGAGTACATGCTGATGATTTTTGTGAGGTAACAACAAATCGGAATCAATGGAGTTCAGATTTTAACAGAATAATAATGGCAGAAGTAGCTTGTACAGTTATTCACCTTTCAAGCAAAAGATTAGATCATCATTTGTCAAGATTTTTAAAGCAGAGCAATAGCTCAGCCATGCACCTAGGTATATGAACCAGGCTGTGTGTAGTAACAAATGATAGCCCTTTTGGTTTATAGATATTTGTGGGGGATAGAATGAACAAACTGATTTATTCAATGAAACCCGTTGTTGAACTTACATAATATTCATGTTCTTTTAAAGAAATCACTGTTTGAAGGGAAATAAGTTGTGGCTTCCCAGATTCATTTCCTCTCTGCATTCTTCTACATTGGTTCATTTCTAGTAATTGACACACCCTAAGAAGGCATCAGTCTGCCTAATTTAAGCACTGTAGAGGCCTTCCAAGATACCTACTGTTCACCATTTTCTATACAAAGAAGTTAGGCACCACTTTTTTACTCCTAGTAAAGTAGGTGTGAAAAAAGGTATCTGTAATATAGAGATTAGACTCCTCTCTTGGCTATTAGGAAAAGCATTTTTTTTTTTTTTTTTTTTTAATTAAATACAACATTTTAAAATA
>VZRJ01007108.1:1181739-1220050 GCA_013397565.1 Ptilonorhynchus violaceus
TTTTAATTGAATACAACATTTTAAAATATTTGGCCATACAGCATAGGTGTCTGACTGTGGGCATTGACTTAGGGTGACTGAACACAGAACGGGCTGCACAGAGAGATGTGGAGTGTCCATCATTGGACATATTCAAACCCAGGCTGGACATGGACCTGTATCATTTTCTACAGCTGGCCCTGTTTTAAGCAGGACAGTTGGACTAAAGGATGCCCAGAGGTGCCAGTTGATTTCAGCTGTTCTGTGGTTCTGGGATTTTGCTTTCCTCCTGGGTCACCTGACTGTGCTTCCACCTCTTACATGTGTCTTTTTCATGCCTGAGTTCAATCAGGAGCAATTTGTTCACCCATGCATGTGTCACGTCACATGGCTTGAGTTCCTGCTCAATGGATGGACCATTCTTGAGGCTGGAGGAGGTAATGTTTGAAACCAACTGGCTCCCCTAGAACCCTCCTCTCTCCAGTGTATTTCCCACGGGATTCTTGCAAGGACGTCCCTGAACAGGTCAAAGTTCACTCTCCCAAAGTCCAAGGCTGGAATCCTGCTGTTTGCCTTGATCCCTTCTCTCAATATTCTGAACTCCACCATCTCATGCCCACTGCAGCCAACAGCCAAAATCCTCAACCACTTCTCTCTTCTTTTTAAGGATCAGGTCCAGCAAAGCATGTCTCTTCATCAACACTGCCATCCGTGTCATGAATTTATCACACCAATGCACACACCTGGATTGCTTGTGATCTGCACTGCTGGCCTTCCAGCAGATATCAGATACTTCATGACAAATTTCCTACAAAACAGAGCAAAGGGAATCACTTCTTTGGGTCTGCGTTGTTGGGGATTTTTTGTAAGACTGTGCACTGGCGTAATACAGAATATATGGCACTTTTTTTTACAGCCACCATTCCACAGTGCCACTTACCTTGTATATTACAGTGCTGTTTTAGTAGTCCTGTTGGGTTTTTATATCTATGTGTCACTAATTTTACGATTATTATTTCTGCAGAGAGAGAAGTGAACTTTTTCCATTTAAAATTATATTCTCTCACAAGTTACTTAGCAGGAAACTATAAGATTAACAAAATAAAGTTCAATTTGAGCTTGAATGTTAAGCAAACAGACATCTTTATGCTCTATGAATAATTTAAGAGGAAGCATAGTGTAATGAAAAAAATTAGTAAACAATGTGCTTAAGGTCCACCTTTCACAACCTGATAAAAAATTAAATTTGTGTGAAATTCAATTGAAGATCATTCCTTTAATCTTTCTTTTTAAAAAGGCAATGACCTCCAGGGGTAAACTCACCACCTGTTTAGGCGAAAGAGAAAAAAATCCAGCTTCAGAGTACATTTAATCAAGGAACTAAACAATGGGAAATTTTTGAAAACTTCAAGAAATCCAGGAGATTAAGCTAAGAAATAAATTGAATACAAACAAAATCTGAATATCAAGAAGAAAATCTATCAATCTCTTTCTGACATAGCCTTTTCCTTTTCCTGTTATTTACCAGAAGAATGTAAATAACAAAACATGAAAAAAAAAAAAAATGAGCAGTTGAATGCAAACGTAATTAAGAGTATAAGAGAATATTAAGTTCTGTCCAGACAAAGATTCACAAAAGTGAATCCTCCAGACTTGGAATTCATGCTTAGATGGTTCTCAGAATAAATAAATGGAGGTCCTATATAGACATAACAAGGTCCTGGGTCTACTCAATCGTGGAAAAAGTGAAAGACAACACAAACTAATTTGTGTACATCTGTACATTATGTATGGCTTTTCACATGCTCTACAAGACAAAATAACGGTTAACAACATTAACACTGAAGGTATCATGCTCATAATTTCATAATATCTGACAAATAAACAAACTTCCTGGTATATATCATCATCCCAGGCTTTCTGCAGATACTGGCAGGCAGGTCTAACCTGTACTAAATTGTACAGGTTACACTGTTGTAATTGTACATACTTTTCAATGACTTTTCAATGACTTTTTGTGACTAAGAGCTAGGTATGCTCGACTGTAATGAATGTTAAATCATGGAAGAAAGAAAACACTTTACATTGGAAAGACTGATATGAAGAAACTGAAAGCTTTCCTTGGCTAATCACAACATTTTGGTCTTAATGTGAAAGTCTTCACGAGTGATAGGGAGGGATGCTGTGCTCTTCTTTGCTGAAGATTTTGGAGGCTTCTGAGTGAAAACTGTAGAAGAAATGGTGCAAAGAGCTGGGAGGATTCCTTCTTCATGGCTTACTAATAACACTAGCTGCATGAATTGGAACTGTGGACTGGACAAATGATCGGAGCTGGTGTCAGGGGTATTTTGACTACAGTGGATGAACACCTCTGCTTTTGACATCCGATATAAAACCAAAACTATGTTGAACATCAGCATATCATACATCAGTAATCTTCATCATTGATTACTCTTCTATGAGAATTTTGAGTTCCAATACTTACGTATCTAGGGCAAATTGGCAGTAATGCCATGCTGCCAACAGAGAGGATCTGGAAAATTTCCCCAGAAGATTCTGACATCAGAAAGACTTTCTGCTTCAGGAATATGAATTTTAGATATGACAACATTAGCTCTCCAACCTAGAAGGGAGATAAAAAGCTCCCTTGTAATCATAAAAGCAAGGCAAAGCAAAATTGAGGCTGTGCACTGTCTTGCTTAACACCAAGAAGCCAAATTTTAAATATACCAGTGATTTACAACTCTCACACACATAAGTTATTACACTAACTCCTCAGCAAGAGCAGTGTGTTTTAGCATACTGATAGGAAACTTCACCTTGACTATATACCTGTTGTGAATAAGGAAGATAAAGGAAAAGAACTGAACAAAACTATAATCTAATATGACTGTGTAAGTATTTAGTTAAAAGTAATTTTAATGGCAAGTGTTCTTGCACATGGACAACAGCTAAGATTATTCTTGCACTATTTGTAAGATATAACATAAACAAGTAAAATTTGTTATGCAATAATATTAATTGGGCTATATTTAATGTTTTAGGGTGGAATTCATCTGACCTAATGTTGGGTATCTGCTGTACAGACACATTCATCTGCACAAGTCACCCTAAGATTTTGAATGGTATGAAAACTCTTTCTATTGATGATTTAGGACTCATGCATTGCTAGCTTCAGTGTAGATTCCTACATTTGGTTATAGTCATAAACTGTGATAGGTTAATTGACCATAACTGCAATAAAGTGTTCACCTTAAGGTGGTGATAATAACTTCCCAGCAACACTTTTCAGGTAGTCAAAAATTCATATCATCCATTCTGTAGACCCAACAAAAATATATCCATTTGAGCACAAAATAAAAGCAGCCACCTTGATCCAGAAGTCTGCAGAAAGACAACTGCAATTACCTGGCCTCTAGTTTGGAGATGACTTATAATCAGAGCAAATTTAAACCACCAAAGCAAACACTTAGGTCTGACAACATTATGAGTACCCTCTCTGAGACCTTTCCCTAAGATACCATATGCACCACAGATCAATTCAACTAGGATTGTTGTGGTTTAGGATAGTAATTGTGTACTTTAAAGCTAACACTACTACTTTATTTGTTCATGCAGCAGCTTATCACTAGCATTTTTTTTCTCAAGGCATATTAAAGTATGTTAGTGCATTCTGTGGTTCAGGAAATATATCTTATACATGTGCAGGAACAGAGCAGAAATCCAATAAGACATTTATAACAAGGTATTAGCAAGTTCAAGTGCATTAATGACCTTCACTGCCACTGAATGTGCCTTTCATAGATATACATAAAAATAAGAACATAAATAGACTTTTTAAGCAAGCTGGGATTGTAATGAGCTTGGGTTATTTGAAAAGTGTATTCTTTCATGCTATAATCCTGGGGTTAAGTTCCACTAAGTTATTCATATGTCTTTGCTTAAGCAAGATAGTTGGGAACAAGTGATTGAATCTCTTGTTTTATTTGAAATGTAAAGAAAGAATGTATTTCTATATAAAAATATATTGTTGCAAAAGAAGGGATATTTGCAAGAAAGTCAAATTTGTCATATATTCACTCCATAGCACATCCATCTTTTCAGATGTAACACATCCAGGTGTCCCTCACTCTTCTGATTATGCCAAAACATTTAAATTGAGGAACTGAGTCAACATACTTCAGATATGTCTATCTGAGTCTCCAGAGTGTCTGAAACAAGATGGCTGGGGGTCTTGAATACTAGGCTATGGTGGTAGGATTCATGTCTCCAAATCCAGTCACCTGAAAACAAGGTGACTGGCCCAAAAAAGTCGTCTTGGTCTTTGTACAATAAATAGGAAGAGGTACACCACTCTAGAGAATGATTCATCATACCCAGAGCTAACACTTTAGTCTAGATAAGTTGAATCAACTGTACAAGTGTTTCAGTCTCAAATGATTATGGAAAGAGTCAGTAGAGGAATTTTAGATTATTTACCTAAATGACACATGGCCAAAGGGTTCCATTTGCTCTCCCTCACATTAGATGGACAGCTCTTACAAAGTATCTTGTTCCTCACTACGCAAGGTGTTGCAAATTGTACTGAATAGTACACTATTGTGCAAGAAGTAATAATAGCAGCAGTCAAAGCAACAACACCTCAGGCATTCCTCAACTATTTTCTGCAGATCTACTGTACATATAAACTGTATCTTTCAAAGCATAGTAGGTTCGAGATAATTTCTTACCAAAAAAAAAAAAAAAAGGCCTTAGAAAAAATAATAGGGAAAAAAATAAGTAGGACAATAAAACCAGGTCCCTAACAAATTGGTTTTTAGCTACCAACTTTCAGGCTATATAAAGTTTTATCCTGTCTGTCTATATTTGCTATGTTAGCTGCCAACTGACTACTCACACATGCAAATCCTCTCTGAGAAAGGTTTTGTATTAACCTTGTAAAAACAAAAGCATGTGCTTTAAAGGTAAGATTAATCCTCTCAAATATGACAGAAATTACACATTTTATCTCATTTCAAGGCCTCTTCCACTTAGAATGTACAGCGTTTCCTTTAAAACAGTTACAATATATGAAACATTGCCTAAAGTATGATCATTTAAGTATTAATGGCACAGAAACTTCAGGTCCAGAAATATACTACATTCATTTATTCTTGCTATGATAGAAAGAAGCAAAGCAGCACGAAAAATAAAAGTTCCTATTGAAAAGCAGGAAAATATTGAATACAAGTTGAAACTGAATTGCCTACTAATGTTCAGTGTACTTTTAATCTGTCTGTTTTTCACAGAAGATGGAGGTTAAGAAAGTCAGGAAAATTTGAGAAAAGCAAACATAATCTTTTGCTAAAAATTTGCCTTGCCAAGCACAATTTATAAAACTGCTAAACAGCTTTTGAGAGATTTGGAAAAGTCTGAAGAAAGCTAGCAGGCAGAAATGCTAGTAGTTAAATAAATCCCATTCTTACTTACATGAATGTCAGGAATTAGACAGAAACTATTAAAGAATTGTGAAAACTGTCAGCAATCTGTCAGACTACAAAGCTAAAACAGTGCTTCTGAGTGTTCAGGCAGATTATCTATACACCAGCCCTGGATTTTCCCTTTAATGAAAGCAACAGCATTGCTTCATTCTAGAAATCTTGCTTTGTGAAGAAAGGTGGTATCATCCTTCTAAAACATAGGTGGATGAATGAAATATATGGATGAAAGCAGATACCGCAATCATGTCAAATCAATATATAGTGAAATATATTAAAAAGCTGCCATATAAAACATTCTCCACAGGTTTTTTTCTGTGAAGGTGGTCCCCAGTGCTCTGGTGCTTTCTATTTGTGACCAGTTAGATCAAAATCCCTTCTAATATTACTACAATAAACAATAATTTTCAATCCAAATTGCATGGACCAGAGTAACACTTTTTGAGTTATTTGAGATCCCATTAAACCATTCCCATTGGTACAATGCATGTAAGTATAGTAGTCACAAATAAATACATAGATAAATGAAAGGTTTTCTTCCAAGCTCTGCAAAAGTGCAGTGCTGGAACAGCTTTCTAACTGAAATAGTATAGAAAATATAGAAATAATTTCAACATGGAATGAGCCTGCTTTAGGAAACAAATCATTATATATGTGTTACATAACACTTTATATGATGCAATTACCTGAAAGAGATTCAATGACACAGATGATCCATTCCATCCTTTGGGCTGCCCAGAGCAGGTATCATTTTGTAGGCTACTCAAGTGAAAGGTTTACAGTTGCCTGTTTTCTGTATACTGGCCCTTTCTTAGTTTCTCAAGGTTAATAGCATAGCTATATCAATGTATTTCATGTTTGTGGAACTGTGCATATGATTGTTCTTCGGATTTCAGCTTCCTTCCTTTGGCTTATATTCTCACCAAATAAATATGAGTACCAGGTTAGTGCCTTCCTTGGAGATACACTGATTTACACCAGCAGAGGTATAAATCTATGCTATTGTTCTCTCTTGCAAAAGTATAAAGTGACTTTTAAAAGGAAACTATTTGAAGCTGTACTTCATTTGCCATTAATCACTCTGCATTCAAGGAAATGCCTCATTATTCTCTGGAAGGTTTGCTGTTGGTAACCCATTGCTTAGCAGGTAATGTAGGAAATTACTTATTTCATTATCTGTATGTGCTTCTAGTGGTTTATTCACAGTCAATAGTTCTGATGATCCCTTCCCCACTGTTATTTACTTCAGTTACTCTGTTGACTTTCCTTTTTCTTAGGGGTATGCATATATCAATTTCTTGTTGAATCACGACTGGAACAAGCAATGCCACTTTTTGTTTACTAGGCTTTTCCATTTGTACCAGCTGCTATGAGACAGAGCAGAAATCCTGCTTAAAAGTTCTCCAATTATGCTTCATTATTTTATAACATTTTCAACAGCTGGATGCTTAATTACATGCGCTACAGAGCAGAAGTATTTTCTCTCTTTTGGCAAGTGTGCAGCTGCAAATCTTGTGGCTTTAGCATGGTATCTAGAACATATTAATCATCCTTCCAAAGATTCCTATCAGCAATAGCAATGGAAAATAACTGAAAATGAGTTATTCAACAAGTAAATGATCAATTGCATATGTACTTTGAATATTATAATTTGCAGCAATAGTACTTGAAAGCACCTAATACTATGAATGAAATAACCTAGCAACTATTGATTGTTGAATGTTTATAATTGCACCTATTTTTAATAACAGAATTGAAATGATAGATTTACAGAAACCAGACTCAAAGAGATCACTCTGAAGGAAAAAAAAAAAGTTCATAGAATAGGCATTTTAAATTTTTAGGACCTGAAAGTGGGATTCAAAAAAGGTTTATATTTGCTCTGATTAATTTTTTGCAGTTCATTTCAATATAGGCCCACACTCATGTAAACATTGCTATAAATTTAATCTGATAAATAAAATTGATATCCATTGAAAGTATTGAAGGTCATTTTATTCTTAAGAAATGTATGAAAACTCGAAGAATCTGAAAGACAAAATACTTGTTAGTTTTAAAATTTATTATATCAGCTCCATAGAATCTACACAGCTTTTTCTGAAATCTGACAGGACAGGTTAAGGAAGTGTCACAAGTGACACATGCAGTTTATTGACCTAAAGGGGCCATATAACAAAGTTGGAGAGGGACTGTTGACAAGGGCATATACTGATAGGACAAGGGCGAATGGCTTCAAACTGAAAAAGGGTATGTTTAGATTAGATATTAGAGAGAAATCCTTGGCTGTGAGGGTGGTGAGATATTGGAACACGTTGTCCAGAGAAGTTGTGAATGCCCCATCCCTGGAAGTGTCCTGAGCAACATGATCTAGAGGAAAGTGTCCTTGCCCATTGAATGAGGGTTGGATCTAGATCATCTTTAAGGTTGTTTCCATCCCAAGCCATTCTGTGATTCTATGATTCTATAATTTTCTTTGCTGTTATAGTTGGGCACAAAAATTCCTGCACATCAGAGCACTGCAAACACAGTTTTTCAGCTGGAACCCTGGGCTGATTATCAGTCTATAGGCTGCATATGCCATTCTATAAACATTGCACAGCTTTTAAATCACACAGGGAAATTGCATAGGAGTAATTACTTGTCAGGATGGAGGATGACATGAAGCTTGAGACCTGGAGCAGCTGCAGAAATTCAAAGATCTCTTTATTCACCTATTTTGCCAGGTAAAAATGTGCATTGTTTGGACGTTTGGATCTGTAACACTGTCTGAGTTGGGAATATGGTAACCCAAAGCAGCGTCCTTTAATGAAACTGTTCCATGCACCTTAGTTTTTTTTTAATTTAAAAAGAAAGACTGGTAAGTTTGGGGGAATACACTGAGAGAAGGAAAAGGACAAGACTTTTGCACGTGACTACAAGATGGGATGATAAGTCTGTTTATTATCTTTGGTTGGATCTCATAACTCCCTACTTCTCAAAAGGAATTGGACCTAAAACTACTTTGCTAACAACTGCATCTCTGATTGTCAAAATCTGAAATATCACATCACTAAAATGTGATTTATCAACCCTTAAAAGTGGAGATGTGAATTAGTCTACTAATAGTACAACTACAGAAAACTGAAATTTATGTATTAAGAAATTTCCATATGTTAAGGAGGACACAAAACAGAAGACACACAGAGTGAAAAAGAATAACTGCTGCAGGGAAAGGATAACAAAATTTTCTGATTAAAACAAATACTTTCTACACATTGATTATCCCCAAACTACTTCTATCACTGATTATCAACTACTTTTGTAAAGAATAAAGTCATGAAGAGCAACATAAGTAAGAAGGCAGTGGAAACATGTTTTATAGGGAGAAAATAAATTAAAAAATTACCTTGTCTGGCTTACAACTGCCCCTTGTGACAGCACTTCCAATAATGACAGCCATACCTTCCCTGATGTCTCAGCCTGCCCCAGTGACTCCATCCTTCACATGCTTACACACAGGCTTACTCATTTCCTAACTTATTCTTCAACATCTTCCTCTCCTGCCACTACAGTACAAACATGTCTTGATATTTGATACTGACTACAAGAGTCCTTGACAATACAAGCTCTCTCCTGCCCCCCCAGTAGCCATCTTATCCCACTTGTCATTGCTTACTAAATGTGCTTTTCACAACCACAGGTTTCTTCTCATTCTAGTCAATTTTAGGCATATTCCAACCTATATTCTGGGCTTCATAACTGACTCAGTTCCAGCCAAGGTCTCTGGCTGTTTCTTGTTAAACTTGGATTGCTTATTGGGAAGTGGACTTGACACTGTATTTTCACAGTACCTTCCCTAAAGCCATTATGATATGGATAATACAACACAAAGTGAATTAAGTTGATAGCTTAAATAAAGTGGAGCAGACAAGGTAAATTGATTCATTTCACTAGTACAGATGACCAGACGCAATATTAGCAATTTTGGGAATAATTACCCAGCTGATAGAGAAGAAATGGCTGCTGTGCTGTGACCACCAAGCTGATGTTCCTTGGAGTCCATTGCAGTTGCTCAAAAATAATTTTCATGAGCGTGCAGAGCATTTTGGCTACTAAACAGTAATCACTCAAGCTTGTTAAAAACATGACGACTTTGCGTCATGTCTCTTCAAACTCAACACATAGAAAAGGATCTTCTTCAAGAACAGATCTCTAGCCAAACTGACATATTCTCTGATCAATTAAAATAGAATATAAATTAATATAAAATAATAATAATATATAATAATAATGTATAATAACTTCAAGTGGACTTTAATATATTTTCATCGTTATGATTGATTTAGTGTAAGGTACTAACAGAGTGTTGCTAGCACAAAGAAAAACATTAATTTTTTTGTTTCCCAGGAACACTGCATTTTAATAAAATAAACACAATCTTTTCAAGGAATATACAGTCAATGAAGGAAGGTAAGCAGGTGGCAAAAGCCATGAGACACTCATTTGCCTACTAAGTTCATTTTCTGGAGGAATAAACCATATCATGATGTTTAATTCCCTTGTCTATTACAAATGATCCTTTAATACATATGAATATAGTATGAAGATACTTGCCTGACTGCCCAGATGCAAATTTAAACATATTATTTTAATTATAAAGAAAATTTGTGGCACAGATAATTTTGGAGACAGTCATAGCACAGTGTTACAATGCAGTAATTACATTTCAAAGGGAACCTTTCACTAAAGGTAAGTAAGAGTGTTAATCAATAATTAAGATATGAGGATGAGTAATGCAATAAGCCAAATTAGTTTCATAGCTGGTTGCTAGTATTGATGACTCAATCACAGGTGAAAAGTGAAAGTATTTTGAAAATGTTTTTGAATATGCTTTCAGCACTTAATTTTTAATGTATTATTAATATAAAACATTACTTTAGAGAAAAATGTATGAAAGAGTTGTTGTAGCTGGAAGAGGATTTCAATTGCCATGATTCATTTTTGTTTCTACTCTGAAGATCTTTTAACTATATTCAAGGATCATCATCCGCAAGAGCAGTGATAAGGCTAAATTTCACCAAAGGCAGCTAATAATCTGAAAAATCAGATTCCAACTTTCCACCAAAGTCACATTTATGTTCTGACAGTGAAAATATAAAATTATGAATGCAGAGTTCCAAGTAATAATACTAAGACAGCCTGTCATGCTGAAAAGCACAGAGTATCAAAGTCTTCTGGTATCAGTAGTTCATTTATGTCTTTCATAGGGCAGACATTGTTGAACCAGCACCCTACTCACTAAACATTATGTAGCAGTGTGAGACAACTGCCAAGACTTCAGTGCTACTGATACCGATCTTCAAGGAATTTTGTAATAGGCTCACTAAGAAAAAAAATCAGAACATACTGTTTAAAAAAGAAACAACAAAAAAACTCCCCACAGAGACATGTCCAGACCTTATCAAGGAATATGTGAACAGTGTAGTAAGAGATATTCTGATTTATGATTCTGAAAATGCCTTAATGGAATACACTGGTAAAGCAGAAATACATGAAAACAAAATTGTATTGCATTAAACTTCAGGGAAAAGAGTGCACATTGTTCATCCAAAAGCACAGTGATTGAATAAAGCTTTCTCTGAGATTAAACTTCAAAATTTAAAATGGGAAACTGCAGATGTGAGATGTCATGGATAGCATTAAAAAATGAGGTATCTAAAATCATTGGTGTCATGTTCTTGTAGGTTACCTTCTTAGCAAGATCAGACAGCTAATTCAGGTCTTAATGCATTTACTTCCACACCTGATGTGACCCGTCTACTACCTCGGAATACAGAAAAAGATACTTTTATGAATGAAAAAGGATTCACACGGAAAGTACAGAAATAATTTATACTCAGTTACTTTTGAAGAAGGGGGCATATCAAATCACCTAGAAGGCCGATGTTGACCATTTGAAAACTCATTTCAACCTGCAAAAGCTCTGAGAGCTTCTCCTTTAGCTCAAAACTAGTCTTGTAACCTCAGTAACATGTTGCTGCCATTTGTTTTTGAAGAGACAATCTCTCTCAGTAACCTTAGCCAGGCAGCCAGCAGGTCGGGACTCACCACCCCCAGCCAGGCAGCAAGGCAGGATTGTGGGGGCATCTTCCTCCACATTCCACGGGAAGGGGTTTGCTCCGGCAGGGGAGGAAGATGTACTCAGGGCCCTTACTCAGACATAAAAAGGTAGGATTTGGTAACTTCAGGGCAGCAGCAGCTGGTCAGCAAAGCTTGGAGATAACAGTGGGATGGAGCTGCGCTGTTCCACAGAGTCCAGCTTCCTCCCAGTGTACCCATGCATACTTGACTGCTGCTGTACAGCTTCATGACTTGTATGTGACTTCCTAAAAAGTTATGCTTTATGACCCAGTGTTGGTTTTTTTGTGGTTTTTTTCCCGGGTCCTTGCAATGCCTTTTGGATTCTTTAGAATTATAGGATTGATATATGGAGATTAATGTGGTGGTAGATTATTAATATAAAGAGCTCCATTATGGATATATACAACTCTTTTCATAAGTTAGTAGGCTTAATAAAGTTGTTCCCAACACTAATGGCTTCTTAATACCATACAGTCTCCAGGGATAAAGAGAAAATCTGTTCTTCCATGGAACAGAGGGAGCAATAGAATTTCATATACTACAAATATATGCAGTAGTTTTAAGTAGATGGAATAATGCTGAATTATGGATGTATTTTCCATGAGTATTGAATAGTTAGTAGTGGTTAGTGCCTTCATTCAAACATGTCAAATAATAGAAAAGATTAACAATTTCCACATTCTGAACACTCTGTATGTATAACTAGCAGACAGTCTCATGCACTGATGTTAGGACATATTCCAGCTGTGTTATATGCTTCAGCTGTGAAAAAAAAAATAGGAAAATGACTGAGAATAAATGATAGCATGCTTTGAAATGTCAACACAATGCAATGCATATAGAACTATCACATGGCAAACGAGTGCTTACAGCAACAATATTACACCTTAGTGAGGAACTGGACCCTTGCTGTTCAGATTTGCACAACAGCTCACAGTACTGTAAATGCTGAATTCTGGAAATGCAGACATCTTCTGCAAGACAGCTTTTTTATCTTACAACTGATTGATCCCTAAATTGGACTGCTGGGGGAAAAGAACTTTGACTTTCCATTGCACAACTGAATTTAGGCCTTCCCATTACTCTAAATACTATAACACATAATTACAGAGATGAAATTTGTAACATGGAAAAAAGCATCAATAGACATTGAATTTTAATAGAGCACAAGTAAGGAATAAGCCTAAATTTGGTGGTGTGAATTGTATAAATGAGCACTGGCTACTTTATATGTTGGCAAAAGAGCGGGGTCTGGAAAATATGAGGCTTACTTCCCATCTCTATGGTTGATTTCAGGTGCTCAATGGATACTCTACAAATCATCTCTGGTGGTCAGTTTAGTTATTTTCTGACTCATTCTGTGTGTCTGGGACCCCAAACTCTGGAAAGGATGCTCTAACATTGCAGAGGATATAATTTCAATAGTATGGTATGGAAATCAAATAAATCCTGCTCCAGTTTACAATAAAAAAATATGACTGAGGCCTCACAGTCACCCTAATCTCTCCCTGGAGCCAGCAGAAAGACACACACATCTATACAAGGTGAATGAACCCATGTAGGATCTAACTATAATTCTAATTAGCCACCTTGGAGGGAAATAATTTCATAAATTCCAGGAGGGTTAATGTGTTGATGGAGAGATTCAGAGTTCCCAGGCAGGTGCAAAGGAGAGCGAGCTTTATTACAAAAACCAAGCCTTTTTAAGCAGTTAGTCATTATCAGAATACATACCATTGAAACACAACAAACAATAATTCAACCAGTCACCATAAGCCACGAGGTGATCATGCGAAAGTTGTGTAACTTGTTTTCTCTACTTCTAAGTTAGCTGAGCTTGTTCCCAGAAGCCTTTTTACTTAGCCAAAGTAACAGAAGTGAACCATGATTTTACAAGGGTAACAAGGCCTTCATTTTGCAAGGTTTTACCTATCCGCAACAGGTTAACATCATTTTTTGCAGTTCCAGTTTCATCAACAGAAAAAATGGAGGAGAAATACACATTCAGAATTTTGGAAATTCTAAATGCAATGCTACTTATCAGAACTGTAGGAACATTTCTGGGCAAGTGACAAATTGGGAGCTGTATAAACAGTAAACTAGTCTGCTCATAATTTTTCTTCATTTACATAAAATATTGCAACTTTTATTTACCAATCCCAGTATTTGTGATTGGAATATTATTAGCAAACAAAAAATGTTAAAATTATTTTCCACTTTGCATATGATAATTTTACTGTGGTTTTGATAGTTGGTTATTGAGCTCCCATTGTAAGACTGTGAGGAACCATGGTTTATAGCTTTCGGAAATGTTACATGCAAAAAGTGCATTTTGTTCTGCTTGGAAAGTAATTGCCAAATTTTGTCCTGGATGACATTTTCACATATTTGCTCCAGGTTAAATGTACCGTTGCCACATTAAAATCTGAACACATTTCACAGCAAAGTACCTATTTCTGTCAACAAAAATCAGCTTCTGTGTTTGAGGAAGACACCAAGCCACCTGGAAAACTTCAAAAAAACACTTTATCTGGTATAGTTACACTGATTTTTTGTGTGTGCAATTCAGATTTCTGTGAGTTTACAATGCTGATTGCAATGCTGCTTTCTACATAATTGTTATTTTGGCTATAGCCATGAATTTAACTCTTCCTAGATAAATTTTGATATCAATCTGTACTGGCAGTCTATTGTCTTACGTTGAAATATTTGAATATTCTTTTTAGGCATAAAATTAAAAGGAGAAGCCAGACTTTCACAGGAAAAAAAGAATCTTGAGGGAAGAAAAAAGTCTCTCCATAGGTTGTTCCTCAAATACTATTTCCCTTGCTAGGGTTAGGTTCCTATATTTGCACAAAAATTAAAATATAGGACTTGATGCAGGGGTCATTCAGCTATTAAACAGGATTATGTTTTGTGTGATAAACAACAGACCTGTTCACTTGTTTTTGGAAATAGAAGCCAATGCCTTTGGTAACAATGTGAATGTAAAATTTTGGGAATTGAATTTACTTCCTCATAATACCTGCAATTTCAAGGAACAAAAAAGCTCGAGCAAAATTGTCAGGGGACATCTATACTCTTATATGAATTTAAATTAGCAGTCAAATCATACGGAGTATACAGTTAGTTCCTGTACAATATGAAAAACGAAACTACCTATTCCGTCTTCCTGTGAAATACATCTGGCTTTTAAATAGTCTCCCCAAAGAAGTTGTTAAAATTTTGTGCATTCATCTAAAGCAGAACTAATACATTGAGTACATAGTCAAGAGAGTAGCTGAATCATCTGTTACATCTGTTCCTTCTCAAATACCCAAAGAAAGAGCCAAAGCAGGCAGAGGCTAGATATGGGTAATGCAAGATGTAATGCAGACAAATACTCAGCATTAGACCCAGTGAACGACATTGAGATTGACAAGAATTTTAGGAATCTCGGCCCACAGATGAACACTCAACATACTGTCAAGTGCCTAGGAGGGCTGTAGAATGAGAGAGAATAGGGAGAGAAAATTGATCCACCAAGGAAGGTGATTTTATGGCTAGCACCTGCAGTTTTGTCAAAGAGCTGAGACAGCTCACTGTTGTCCTTTTTAAGAAAGGCAGAAAAAAGGAAGGCAGTGCTATGGTCCGCCTCCAATATACCTGCTTAAATAAGCAGGGCACCAAGCCAACTGGGGGAGAAAAGCTCTTTTTTTTTTCCTGACCATTGTGCTTGCTACTGGACAGTGAGATCTGTTAGGTACTTCAGAACATAATTAATCTCCTCCTGAAATAATGCAGTCTGACCCCAGGAATGGAGGCAGGAGGCATGCACCTCACAACTCATGCCAGAGGAGCAGTTATAGGCAGGTGGAGAGAGAAAACAATAAGAATTGTGAGTAGGACATATCAAATTTTAAGTACTGTTCACTTTAGGTGTTTTAATTCTGAAAATCCCCAAAGCTCTGAAGTATACCCTGTTTCTTTTACACACACATCCTGACAATATAAAGGTGACAAATAGCAGTAGTTCCAGCCTGTGCAGGTCTCTTACTTCTAACGTGATTATGAAACCTTATTCATGGTTATCTGTGTTAGCCATAATGACCAGAATTGTGCCATGGGAGAGGGGTAAGTTGGAAATGGAAAAATGTAGATGGGAAATTCCCTGTGAAACTTATAGGTGAATGTCTTAGAGACCATTTTCTGGTGAGATTTTAAAGGATTTAGTGTTCCACAGCTTACTGTGTTTGAGCCTGTAGGTTGTAAGTTGGGCTAAAAGACTGCAGCTGGGCAGTGGAGGGGAAGGCTGGCTCACTACTCCGGCTATTGCAGTCTGGGTCAGGTTAAACCACTTCAGGAAAAGTGATGGGAGAGGGGATTGCGCTTTCCCAACAAACACGTGTGTATGCTCAGCCTGGAGACCCATCTGCAGCGGAGGACAAGGCATGCAGTGATACAGCAGGGTGCCTACGGCTCATGTGGGCACTGAGAGATTCCTGTGAGCAGCAGAGAGCCCAGCTCTGCAGGGAGCATGTCCTCACCCCAGCACAGCTGGAAAGGATCTCTCCCAAGGAGACACAAATGTGTTTGGAAGAACTTATTTTGCTGACTTGTCAATACTGGAGGAAACAAATGTTCTTGTAAGAACACAGGAGCCAGGGAGAGAGCTCTTTTCCAGCATTTATTTTATCTCGTTCAGAAGAACTGAAGTTTTCATGATTAAAAGTATTTTACTTTTCTAGCTCATATATTTCAGTTTAAGTAAGGACTGCTTTTGAATACTGGAAGCCATTGGTATCATCTAGTGCTAAGATAATGAGATTCATCTGCCCTCATTAAATGGTGTTCAGTCAAACTAGGCTTCTTTTGTACTTACTGGAAAGAAGTAAGCAGTTCCTAAAGGTCATCTCATAACATGACTTAAGGATAAGTAAAATTAATTGCCCTACAGAGGAATTCTAGAACGACCAGTTTTCACTTGATAGGTAACTCCTAGTGTCTAAAATGGGGTGCTATGACTCCTTCCCTTCTCATATTTCTAGTCCTAGTTCTAGCAATATTTCATATATGCATAAATGTAATACCTACATTTTTTAAGATGATACTTGATTCTGTCCACAAGTTATCTCAGTAATAATTATCAGACTAGTGATATCTTTTAAAGGAGAACTAAACTTTTGCCTATTCAGTTGCACTCATTTTTTTGAGGATGATTTTTTCATTTGTAGTACAAACTGTCATCTTTTAATAGTAATTATTAAAAACATTGGATATTTGTGAAAATTGAATATCCTAAAATAGAAAGCAAACAAGCTCATACAGCAAGGCTAAAACTGCATGACTTTAGAGGAGACATTAGATTCAAACTAAACTAAAGTTACTGTTTTCTAATGTTGCAAGTAAGAATTTGTCATATTATCTATGCCATTGATAATCCTTATCAGCCTAAATGCAAGAAGTAAACCAAAATGGTATCAAACAATCTAATGAACACTTTAAAAGAGCAGCAAGTTTAAAAAATCTGCATCATAATTATATGAGTCTTAACAGAACTTCTCCAATCTCTCAACCGTGCAAAGATGTAATAATGTTCACAAGTAAAGTAAAGCTAATTTTTTTGCCTTATTAAATTTACATGTCATGGAATAGAATACACATACAAAGTGACTGCATTTACTGTGTGCATATAATCCCAACAAAATCTGACATTCATAAAAATCTATGAGCTGCAGACGTTTATTTCTTAAATTATTTCTCCTACCAAAGACGCACAAGGCACTTTCCCAGAGCTATCAGTAAAATGTCTCTGTGGCTCTGAAATCAGGGACATGAATTAAAACACGGAGATACAAAGTGAAAGAGGGGCTGCAAAGACTAAACAAACAATCCACTAGATGAACAAGGAGAAGAATTTAGCTTGACATATGTGAATCATGGAAGTCTAAAAGACTGTGAAGTTAAAAGAAATATCTAGGACTGAATGGAAATGTAACCATGTTTCTTGAGAGTGGAAGAGCTCATCACAAAACACAGAATAGGTTATCACTGCTTTAGCAACCAGAGGTATTAGAAAGCATAAAAAGGGAAACAAAAAACTTGATATTGATGGTGATCCTGCTAAATCTAGTAGATACTTTACTATTGTCAAGGGATTCACATGGCATGGTAATTTTATTTCATTTCTTCTCCAAAGTGCAAATAAGCCTATAAATAAATTTATTTTCACTAACACTTCACGTTTATCGCAAGCTTGAATGAAATGGGACAGAATGTGTAGCTGAATTTTCACAAGAATATAGGAAGCTTCAATGTATTTCAATAAAACACATTTGAGGCTTGTTAGTAAAGCCAGTAACACTTCCTTCTGCTACATAGAATAACTATGGAACTATACGGAATAGTTCCATAAAGTTAAACTCATGAGTCTTACCTGTCTCATTAAGGTAAATATATTTTACCAATTCAACTTAGTGTCCTCAGATCTTTACTGTAAGTGAAAAAACATTTTGTTCAGGCAGGAAAATAGTCACGGAAGTGAGGGCAAGTTCCTGTGCCTCACCTCTGCAGTTTAAAAGATTATGGAAATCTTACCAAGTTTCCTTCCCCTAATGAGTAGTGCAGGTTTAACCTCATCAAGTGTCATGCCATGGAAAGAACTGTGGGTGGAAATGATGACTGCTTCACGAACAGTGTGGCCCAGTCTCATGTTTTGTATTATAAAAGTAGGGCTCAAGAGAATAAATTTATCTAGTGAGTCAATACTCACCTTAAGTCTACAGAAGCACTTGTAAACAAGCCAGCAATATAGAAATTGCTGCTCCCTTCTTTATGAACTACAAGAAATATATTTATCTATGTACATGTGTAGTTTGAGCCTCATTTAAAAGATAACCAAGACAAATTAAAGGCTTTTGTATAGAAGCACTTTTTACATTCATTCATTTATCTAAATAAACAGCTACCCTTGTAGCCACTGAGAGAATCTTGGTAACTTCGTGTGAGAAAATAAGAACAGAACATTGTCCAGCACGAAAGAGTATGAGAGACTTGTTAGACTTTAGCATACTTTAAATAGATACATTTGATTTATCTGCAGTCCCTCAGCAATTGTTTTCTTAGCAGGCAAATGAGTCAGCAGGCAAACAGCACAGTAGATTACAGAGTGCAACAATGAAAATTACTCGGTGTTAATGAAGCAGCCTCTGAAGGGGTAAGTGCTGGTTCCCCATGAAGTAGCATCAACAAAGCTGGACTATAAAGCAAACATGGAAACAGTACAAGAACTATTTGATGACATTGTTGAATTGATGAATTGTTGCGGTGCTCCAGCCTTGGTTGTCAAAAAGGCAGTTTGCCACAGAGTGACATTCCTCAGACGTCACTCACTTTATGTTCCTCCTCCTCACAAAACCTTAAGCTTTGTAACAGGTTGGCTTGATTTGAAATTTCCTCTAACTATATTGTAATTTGTCAGTTTGAATTTGTCCCTCCGCTGAGATGTTTCATTGGTTTTCCCTCATATATCCCTATTCTCGGATTGGCTAAGCTTTGTTATCCCTAACCCTTAAAGCAGCAGAAACAGGGTCAACAGGGGTCTCTCTGGTTGTTCTCCTTCAAGATGTGCCCTGTCCTCCCAGGACAGAGAAATAAAACTTGGAATTGAAGCAACAGAGTTTCCACTCTTTCCTCCTTGCCTTCGCTGCTGCCCGGCACAGCTGTCTTATAAACAGCTGTGAAGTGCTGAATGCTAATAACGGCTTTCAGACCAGAAAAGCTGAGGCACTCGAACCTCAGTAAACAGCAACTGAGCGGTCGTCATTCCAGACGGTTCTCGAACCCCTTCGCCGCGGTCAAGCCAATAGCCAGGCACTGGCAGCGCGGCAATGAGTTTTATGAAAAAAAACCCAAACAATGGTTTTCAGCATTAGAAAAGTGACTTCACAGGAGAAACTAAAGAATTGATTTATTAATCTGAAATCTCAAAGCATGAATCCTTATATTGCACATTTGCCACTCTTTACTTAAGAAAATTAACCCCTGGACTACGGGAAGAAAGAAATTTCATTGCAGAGGTAAGAAATATGACAGGGGCATGCACTGTTTGCACATTTGAGAAAAGAATGGAAACCCTGTACAGACTGACAAGAATAACAACCTTTCATTCAATGGGGTCTCAAAAGGATTTGAAGCTGTCATGTTGCTGAATGAAAGACTAGTGATGTATGCCTCATAAGTAATGGGGAAAATACAGAAGTAGTCATGGAAGAAAGATTGCTATGAGTACCTGGTAAATATTAATACATACAGAGTCATCTCAATTATCCAAATCACTAGCCAGAAAAACTTTCAATTACTAAAAATAAAATATGCTCTCTGAAGCAAGAAGAGCCAACTAAAGAACAGGAAGAGAGAGATCTCCCTGGATTTAAGGGTGGGATATCATGCAGATGCCTCAGATGTGTGCTTTGGTGTCCTTCATTCCTGAGCAGTGAAGGATTTTGATTTCACTCTGCAAGAAGCAAATTGTTCTGCAAAAATCCATGTCAGTCATTATAATAACAAGATATGGACTGTTCCTGGGAAGTTGTCTGCACATGCTGTTGCTTGAACTTGCTATTGTAATCACTGGGTTCATCACCAGATCTCCCCAAAGATCACATCAGAAGTTATCCAGCTCTGAGGGAGTCTAGATGTACACAACAATTAAGAAAAACTGGGTTTTTTCTAATGCTTACGGAGATGCAAAGTTGAAATCCATGACAGGTTTTTACATCTGATTGTATGGGGTAAAAATCATTTAACACTGTGTGCTGCAAAATGCTGAAAAACTAGTTGCCAAGCACAAAGGAAAAGACATAAAGGAAGACCATATAAGTAAAGACACTGAGTAACCACAGGAATAAATTTGTATAAATACTTTAGCCCTGTGGACACAAAGGGGAATGTCTGTATGATCACATATGGAGAAAGACCATATAGAACCCAAGTATGACAGACTCAATAAAAAATAAAGAAAAAGAAATGACAGAGGCATTAAAATTATGTAGGTTCCTTACGCCACCTTGATCCAAGGCTGACTAAGTTTATTTGAGTACAGCAAGGAGGATTTTGCTGACAGGCTAAACTCCATTTCAAAACGGATAGGCTGCATAATACAGTACATCAGGTAGCACTGTGTTAATGCATTTTAAATGTCAACTTACATGCAGCGCCAGTGCAGAATGAAAAAATCTCAGAAAGCACTCCATCATTTAAACATTTGATTCCGAGTGACAATGGTCTTGCCAGAGGGGCAACTTCCTTTTCTGGCCACTGGTTGTAAGGGAGGCTCCAGATACACCCCTGTCTTTCCCAATCTCTTCTTCCTGTCACAGAAGACCCAGAGACTGTGCAGGTCTACTCACACATTGTACAAGTTCTGAAACAATTACCAGTTTTACAAAACACTGACCATTTCAGCTGATTTGCTTTCTCATTGCTATTAGCTCTGCATTTAAAGGTCATGTTTTCTAGCTGGGCAGCCAGTAAGCTATAACCTTGTATGAAAGTACTTTTGGTGACTGTAAACTGGTGATCAAAACCCAGACTATTTTTTTGTTTGGGGCCATGAGAAACTCACATCTGGTCTGCTTTAAACCCATTGCTAATCAACATATCTCAGATAATTAATTAATTAAATTCTTAAAGTCTGTTGTGTGTATTTTTGAACATTCTTTTATTTTTTCTTTACAACTCAAAAAGAATTAGTGGAAAGAAATAAGTCACAGTTCAAATAGGAAAGGAAACAAAACGAAAAAGGCAGCAGCAGCCTTGAAAGTCATCCATCACAGTTTCTAAAGTGTCATAAGTCCTTTGAGCAATTTTTTTCCTTGTGTCAGTTTACAGGCAATGGCTCAGAGACCATTAGGGCTGGTAGAAAAGTAGCAAGCTGTCTGTCTTGTTCACAACTGAAGAAAAAGTCAAGATGGAAGAATAACGATGACAGAAAGACTGAAAATAGACACCTAGTTAAATAAAAAATCGAAGTATCAGTGACGGATGTTCTTAAATTCTCAAATGTATTTAGATCTTTCCAAATAGAACAAATTATATTGCACTGGAAACAGCTAAAAATATACTGATTCCTTTCTAGTATTCCTCTTAAACCTTCCAGAGAGATTCTGACCTCGAAGTCAAAACCTACTGAAGGTACCTGGGACAGAAAGAAAACCTCTTAACTACATATTATGTTCTACATAATGAAGCAGTCCAGACATGCATTTTGAAACAGTTCTGGAATTAGAATAAAAGCACTACTAATAACAAAGAGCTCCAGAATTGCTGAGCGACAGGTAATTCACATGATGGACTTGAACTCCAAAAGAACAAAAGGAGATAGCACTTGCTAAAATTGTTCTCTAGCAGACAAAACTTAGACAACTGTAGTACCTTCAGTGGAGTGTATAATTAAAAAACAATGAATCTTTCTACTTAGTTTAACAGTACCAGTGTAAATAGATCAGAATTAACTACAGGTAAGTACCCACTGCAGTGTTCAAAGTTATAGACAATCTTAAGCTTGTAATAAAATGTCCATAACAAGGAACTCAAGGCAGAGAAAATAGTACTGAGAATTGCAGACAGATACATATGATAAATAGGCTTTCTAAATATAAACTGAGTGCTTTTTGATAAATGAACAAGAGGAGAAACAATCCTCTCATCTGTTTGTAGTGTTTCAGGCAACAACTCTGACCTTCTTTTGTTCTCTGTTTGGAAATGTCAAAGCAACAACATGAGATTTAATTAATTAATTAATTAATTGATCCTCGCTTAACAGCAAACTACAGTCAAGCAAATCCTTCATTAAAGGATTTCAGAAAATCTGATACCCTTTGCTAAATTCCCTGGACTCTTCTGGGAGAGGTAAAAAGGTTAAAATTCTTGCAAACAAAGATGGAGCAAAGAAAGTCCTTAGAGTACTATGTTTGCATTGTTTGAACTTATCCACTTGAAACTGCATTTTTCAGATATTACTGCTTTTTATTTTCAAAATCTCGTTTCATTAAAATAATTTTTTAAATAAGGCTACATTATAAATAACTTTTGAAATACATGATGTAAAACAACATATACTAATTTGTAAAACAGAAAGGATTTGCTTTGCAGGGTATTTTTGGAATATATCTACAATTTATGACAGGTGTGTTTGTAGTCCTCTCTGTCTTTCTGAGTTTGAATGAGCAAAAACCAAAGGAAACATTCTCTGAACTTCTGCATTTCATCTGCTATCTTACAAAAATAAGATAATTTACTCATTTCACCTCACTTTGAATTAAAACTGTAACAGAGATTAAACCATAGTAACTTCTTTATAAAACTTATTCTGAGCTTAAACTCCAGGGTATTTCAAGGAACATAAGACTGGATTTAAACTCGACCTACTATTTCATTCATTACCTCAGATAATGAAGTTATTATTCTTAATTGAAAAAAGTGTGACATACTAAAGCTGAGTTATATCTGAGTGCAATTTTTAAAAATTAACATGCTTTTGATTCCTGAAAACAAGACATTGAGGGGTGGTGTTAAAGCACTTAAATAAAATGGCCTCAGTGTGAAAGATGGGGATGACTCCCCATGTCCTGCATAAAATCTTGGGTTGTTCTTGCTATGGTAGTCAGAGGTGTTGCTGAGCTACCCAAATGGCTCTGCAGGTTCATTCAGTGAAGCAATTCTCTGTTCTCTACCTCCTCACATCCTTGTTCTCAAAAGATAGCCATGGAAAGCATTGCTAACAACTGAGGCACTTCCAGACCTCAGGGACCAATAATTAGCAGGATGACAGAGTGGCTCTCCACACTCCACAAGGAGTGGTCCCTTGGTCTAGCCCTGCACTTGCGTCTTCCTCAAGTATGTCTTGGAAGATGAGAACTATCTGGGCAGATGTGTCAAGCTGAAATGTCTGTCAGCAAAAGGGCAGAAGCACATTTGTACCTCAGACCAGTCTCGGTCTTCCTTCTGTGTACTCCTAAGCATGTGCAGCAAATACCCCTAAGTTTCATGGGAAGCTACAAATAAGAAGGAAGGAGATTGATGACACAAAACAGATCGAAAAAAGAAGCAATGAAAAGGCTTGGGTTTGGTTTTTTGCTGGAGCATGAAATGCATTGCAATTATAGAAATATTTTCCTCTAAATTTCTCTTTCACTGACTTCTTCATTAATAAACATACTTGTTTCTAGAAACAGCTTTTTGTGCCTTCTTTCTAGCTGATTTTCCTAGTGCAGTTTTACGAATTAGTCTAAATGCCATTAAAATCACTCATTTTTGTATGGCAGGCCATCATACCACCCATATCTAAAAATAAACACAGCTTTTAAAAGTGTAAGCAGTTAATCTGCTCTTTGATGCAACAAAGCAACAGCACAAAGTTGCATAAATTTCTTGGAAGATTCAGAAAATCCTAAGTTTAGCAGGAAAATGTTTAACAGAAGTAATACTGTGGTACAAAACATTTGAAGTCATCAGATATATGTAGCAGCCATCATATTGCTTTTTTCACTCTTCAATATTATCCATCAGATTTTTTTTATCTTGCAGTGTCTGCTTTGCATATTTTAAAGCTTGGCCCCACTCCTACCCACTTTAGGTCAATGGGAGTTTAATGACTGCCTTGAATAACAGGATCAAGCCCATAATGGCTGTCAAACTAACAAAAACGTTCAATGCCTTTAAGTGAAATAGATGACCTTCTAACTCACCCTCATGAAAAATGAAGCTGCTACTCTGATATACATACCATACATGCCCATATCTTGAATTACCCTACAATTTTGCTCTATGTGGCATCCATCACCTGTCACATTATGCTATTTTAAGTAGGCAACCTCGCAATCAATAGCATTAAACATCTTTCTTTGGAAGAAGTGCATTACACAATAAATCTCAGTCAAGCTGACAGAAGGGATGTTTAACCCTCGCTTCCTCAGATACCTCTGGACAAAGTTTTCAAACTGAAGCCAAGAGTTAGGCAGAGTAGCACAAAATTCAGATGATCTTTTTTTCAGGAGAGCTTAGCAATCACAGCCTTTGCTGAGCACAGTGAAGAGTGTGAGCTGCATGTTTAACACCTGACAGCCCTGAAAAGCAGTTGTCCAAGTACAGATTTAGGCCCCTAACCTTAGGTACTCAAGTTGAATCATTTAGATCTTTTTGCTGTGGTGGCATAATTCAAGTGATTACCATATATTGACATATACTATATCAATCTACCTTTCAGCTATCATGCACTTAAGTAGACAGTTCCATATATCATTTGTTTAATAATCCATACAGTTTTGTCCTTTCATTAATAGCTAACTACATGTGTTGGACAATAAATTGGATGAGTGAGAGCACACCTTATAGACAATGTGGCAGATAAATTTTAAGACAGAAAGTGATGTGTCAGCAATACCTAGTTCATTATGTGAGGCTATCAAATATTTGGGGGAAGTTTCTGAAGAGGTGGCTTTATATCTGTATTTTCCAGCCTTCAGAACCTGGTATTCTTACTATTTTATTGTCATATAAAGTACATGCTTTCACCATAATTCCAGTTTAACAGCTTTTGCTTTCTTTGTTTCTTTTCTCCCCACCTCACTCCCCCAGTGATTCTGAGCACTGAACACCAATAAATGCTAAAAAGAACAATATGACTACTCCCAATTCAGGGAGTAAAAGAGGCTGAGAAGGAAAACATTCAAAAGTAGTCATTCCTACAAAGCTCCAACAATAGCTGAAGCTCCAGAAACTCAGAAAAGTATAAATCAAAATTTCACTTTTTAGTGACATTTCGTATGACAATTGGAAAGTGTTTTTGATGGTAGTTATAAAGAGAGAATGAAAGACAAGTATAAAAGGATGAGAATGATTTCTTCTACAGTTTCCACAGCTAAAAGAGTATGTCAGTCTGTCATGAGGTCAGTTTAGGGTATTCCATAACATGTGGAGAAAAACAGTAAATGAATGCAGGTGATGTGAATAAAGGCCAATAATTTTCTGCACATTATTTTACAAACAGAGATGCTGAACCTTTGAGAAGCAAACATAAACTCAGACAAGTATTCTTGCTGTACTTACTTATTGTAAAATAACCCTTCAGTTCAAATGCTTTTTCATGCGTTGAAATCTGCCACAGTAATAATTTCATTATTTTGTTCTAGCCCCATACACAAGACCTCAAAATTCACCATCATTCCATACATATATATTCCTCAAGACTGGGATTATTCAAACTGAAGTTCAAGAGTGAATATAAACAATTGCTCCTCTGGTGTCAAACTTTTGACACAAAAATTACCTTGGCTTCTGTGCTACACTGATTTTCTTTATACAACTCTTAAGATGCATCTCCTATGGCTGTTAAATACCTGGGAAGTAGGGAGAGAGTCTCAGTAAAATCCAAACAGTGCTGAACACTATACACTCTGCAGGTTCTGGAGCCCTCACTGGGTACATGGCTTCCAAAGGCTTCCTGCCTTGGCCTCTGTTAAGGGATGAAGAAACATAGGTCATAGTTGAAATCTGCAGTAGTTGCATGTAATCTGCCTTGCTTTAATTTTCAGTTGTCAGTCATGATGAATATCCAGTGAATGACCAATGATCTGGATAAGGGGATTGAGTGCACCCTCAGTCAGTTTGCAGATGACAACAAGCTGAGTGGGAGTGTTGATGTCACTTGATGTTTGAAGAGAGTAGGCCTGCTGGACAGTAGGCAGGCTATGCAGAGGGATCTGGACAGGCTGGATCGAAGGGGAGAGGCCAACAGTTTGGGGTTCAACAAGGCCAGGTGCTGGGTGCTGCACTTCTGTCATAACAATGCCGTGCAGCACTACAGGTTGGGGGCAGAGTGGCTGGAAAGTGACCCAGCAGAAAAGGACCTGGGGGTGCTGGTCAACAGCAGATGAACATGAGCTAGCAGTGTGCCCAGGTGGCCAGAAAGGCCAATGGCATCCTGGCTGGTATAAGCAAAAGTGTGGCCAGCAGGACCAGGGCAATGACTGCCCCCCTGTACTCGGCACTGGTGAGGACACACCTGAAATCCTGTGTTCGGTTTTGGAGCTCGCATGACAAGAAGGACAATGAGGTGCTGGAGAGAAAAGCAACAAAGCTGGTGAAGGGCCTGGAGCACAAGTATTATGAGGAATGGCTGAGGGAGCTGGGGTTGTTCAGCCTGGAGAAAAGGAGAGTCAGAGGTGACCGTTATCACTCTCTACAACTCCCTGAGAGGAGATTGTAGCCAGGTGGGCATGATCTTTTCTCCAAAGTAACAAGCAATAGAACAAGAGGAAATGGTCTCAAGTTGCAGCAGTGGAGATTTAGATTTGATACCAGGAAACATTTCTTCACTAAAAGAGCTTTTAAGCTCTGGAACAGGGTGCTTTGGGAAATGGTAGATTCACCATTCCTGAAGTTATTTAAAAGACACATAGATGTGGCTGTTAGAGACACAGTTTAGTAGTGGACTTGGCAGTGCTGAGTTAACAGTTGAATTCAATCAATGAGTCTTTTCCAACCTAAAAAATTATATGATTATATGAAAGACCAGGCAGTGGTATGATGAAATTTTCAAACATCAAGTGACATACGTAACTAGACTAAGTTCATTACTGCTGTACAAAACCATCAAATGCAGATTTGGGAGCTGCACAGCTGCCTTCTACCTAGTCCTTGCCTGCCCTGGGGCAGCTACCAGTGGCAAGAACCACAGAACCACAGCAAAGCAGCTGTGTTTCCCGTGTGTACTGGTATCTAATGTCCAAAACCTTCCAGCAGGGAAGGGTGACCCATGTCACTTGGACCTGCTCTCAGACCACTTCCGCTGTGATTTCTGAACACCTAAAAATAAACATGAACTAGTGGGAGAACAGTGCTGCTCAGTTGAAAAATCTGTAGAGAAATATCTTCCATAATGTTGATACCAATTATCAACTTGATATTTGCATTGAGTGCAGGTTTGCAATCAGGATATGAAAGCTGCCAAATCGAAGACAGTTCAAATCCTTATCAGCTCAGTTTGACATGGACCTATCCACCAAGAGCACAAAATGTCTGAGGTGTACAAGCCCAAGAGAAAGCTCATGTCCCTCCTTTTTATATATGCCACAGACAGCTCTACATGCAGAGCTTCCCAAAGCCTCAATGGTGACAGGTGAAATACGCTTACCTTTGCCTTTTCTTTACCCTACCCAGTCAGCACAATCCAGGAGAAAGTAAGAGATGAATCAAGGAAAGTTTTTTTCATAACTCTGTGAAAATAAAATCAATTTACAGGCTATTCAGAAAATTTTCATCTAGATTCCTTTCCTAAAGATACAGGCAGGTGGATAATTCTGTGGATGAACAAAGAAAAATATTCTTGTTGATGTTACAAATATAAACTATTTCATATGCTCTAATGAGGAAAACAGTGATAAGCCCATATCTGTCAGACTAAAGGTTTGTTCCTTTTTTCCTGCTGAGACGGTTAACTTCTTGCAGCCTTTCTTATTTACATTTTAAATAATGAAACACCCACGAGTATCAGGCACTTTTCCACTACCGCTCTGTGCAAAAAGAATATTAATAACATTATTAATAAAGCTGGGAAGACTGCAATAAATGTCTCAGTGCTTAAAACAAAGGAGCACCTTGAAAAACTCAGCAGATTTTCTGATTTATGCAGGTTTGATAACAGAAGTACAATTAAAATGTTCCCTGTTAGTAGATTAGAAATGCCAATATATGTAACAGAAACTGTCTAAAGTGTAGGCACATTTGTTCAAAGGGATTGCATTCCCAGCAAACACTTGCTTCATTTCCTCATCCTCAAATCCCTTCTCAGTTAAGCTGCTGCAAATCAGGATGGAGCAAACGTCCCTGTGGTCTTCACCAGTGCAAACCTTATGGGGCTAGAAAGTAAAGGATCTATGCAGAATACAGGTCCCTGGTGCTAAAAGCTGCACCACTAAGATTGTGGCTTGATTTGTCCTCTCGACAACTGCAGGCCATGTTGATCCCACAATATCTGTAAAAATGTGCTCACATGATCCAGTTATAATTGATGACAGGCATAATACATATGCTACACAGTGGATTGGACATACATTTCAGGGCTGAGGACTTGTGGAAACAACTGGAACAGTGCTAATGTATTCTGACAGCTTCATTTAGGGTGAGGGAGTTGTCAGAGTGTTTCAAATACTGCAGGTTGCCATCAGGAAAATAACTAAAAGGACATATTAAATTCATGCTTCACAGTCTACGCATACCATTTTATATCTTTCCACAATGCTAGAGGACTTATTAGCTCAGGACATCAAAAGTAATTTATTTCACCTTATATGTGCTCTGTATTTTGCCTGGTCTGAAAAAAGCCCAAACAAACAAAAATTCAAAAGCCTGAATGGCAGCAGGAAATGGTTCAGAAAGTGTTTCGGATTTTAGGTCCAACTGTATGCTTCCTCTGAACAGTTATGTACAGTGAGGAGGGACAAGGCTTCATGCAGGAGAAGGATAGCTGTCCTCATTATCAACCATTTTGTAAGAAATTCAATAAAAGAGTCCAGGAGTATAGTATCAAAGGAAGAGATGAAGGAGGGAAAAAAGGGAGTGATGCTGCTTTCCTGCCTGAAGGAGGAAACCTATTTTGTAGGATAGACATGCATCTTTCTGACTCACCCTGATATCTACAAATTGTTTTCCAAGTTGCTGACTTCTCTTATTCACTGCTTTTCTTTCTTTTCATCCTATTCTTTGTTATCAGGGCTTCTAAAATACAGCCACTAAGATTTTTTACTCTGAAGATGAGACTGAATTAGACACCACTAAGCCTGAGTGCTTGAAAATCACTGGAGTCTTATTTATATTGTGCTATCTTCTCAGTAACAGCTTCTAACACTTGTGGTGCAGAGCGTATCACAGTTTTAGATAAATTACTGCAAATATATAGTTTAACAAGTTCTCTGTACAGGCAGACTTTTATCACATATATATCTATATGAAGCACACAGTAGAAACATGAGGAAAAAGGAGATGATATGGCCCATGATCTCTTACTGCACTCTATGCATGCTCTTGCAGCTGCTCTGCAGATTCTAACTTCAAAGACAGATTCGGTCTTTTCTCTTTTCCTCCTCTGAACCACAGTAGAGCTGCTGTACAAATCCCTTGTGTATTCAAGTCCCGGGCTGAAAGGGTTGGTTTTGGCTGGAGTAGAGTTAATTTTCTTCACGGTAATTAGCTTGAGGTTGTCCTTTGGACAAGGATTTGGGAGGGGACACAGCCAGGACTGCTGACCCCAATTGACCCAAGGGATATTCCAGATCATATGACATTACCCTCAGCATATGAAACTAGGGAAAGGAGGAGGAAGAAGGGGATGTTCGCAGTGATGGTGTTTGTCTTCCCAAGTCAGCACTACATGTGATGAAACCTTGCTTTCCTAGGAATGGCTGAACACCTGCCTGCCCAAGGGAAGTGGTGAATGAATTCCTTGTTTTGCTTTGCTTGTGTGTGCGGCTTTTGCTTTCCCTATTATGCTGTCTTTATCTCAGCCCAGGCGTTTTCTCATTTTTACCCTTTCAATTCTCTCCCCCATCCCACTAGGGGGTAGTGAGTGAGTGGCTGCGTGAGGCTTAGTTGCTGACTGGAGTTAAACCGTGACACTCAGAAAAGCAGATCAAGACTCAGAAACGCACAAGAGAGAATATACTGCTGGCCCCCCTCATCACTTTTCTCTGCAGAGCAGTCTGTGAGTTGCATTTATTTGTTGAAACTCTGCTTAGATTGTCAAAGACATTCACAATACCCCCTGGCAGAATCCATGTAGGACTGTGGACCCTTTCAATACTATCATAAAAATCGCAGCAAGAACTGACCATTTAGCAGTGTGTGTCAAAGGCCAAAATCGTTTGAAGGTGCATATGGTAAAACAGCTTCAGCCCCTGTAAGTCATGGAGTCTGGTTGGTGTTGCAGACTCCACCTTGTGCTGTGTGCTGACCATACTGCTAATTCTTGCTGGAAGTCAGTCATAATACAGTTCCTATCTGGACACTTCACGCCAATACCTAATAAAGATGGTTGATAGGTCACTGAAGAATAGAAATCTGAAGGTGGATGCACTAAAAGAAGCCTTATCCTGGCTTAGTGCCTTAGCCATTAAGTTAAAATCAGTTTCTTTTGTTTTCTTTCAGATCCCCCTGCAGCAGAACAGGCAGAGGATATCCCAAAGCCTGGTAAGGAAGCCATTGGCTCAAGACATGGCATCAAACATCCCAGCACTCCAAAGGGCTGAACAAAACCTAAAACTCAACTTTGCCTCTTCAAGAGCAAGTGCCTAGTGTCAGTTCTAATGACTCTTCCCTAACAAGTACTATTCCTATAAAACTGAACAGATTTAGCAGGAGAAAATAAGAAACACCAGCAAACACAAGAGATGGAGCAATTTGAGAGTCTCTTAAGATTCAGGAGACTGCAATAAAGTTCTCATACCAAATCAAACATAGCGGTCTCGAAGTGGTACTGTGTGGTCCCAAAGCCACCTATAATCCAAACAATTGCTGCTTTACCATTCAGCCTTAGGAAAATTTCTTCCTACATAGCTTCACTGCCACTCCAGAGCTAAAAGTCAGCAAATGGAGCATCTAATTCATCTGGCCTTGGAGCAGAGCAGGCCATTTACTCCAGAGAACAAGGTCTAGGTGACACTATCTGTGTACTCTCCTCAGTTCCTCACGAGATAGTTCAAATAAAATAATAAACATTTGAGGGAGATTAAAGGCTTTGGATCACATAGTCAATAAATCTCACAAGGAGAAAAGTAGCACTTTCAATAACCATCAGGTTCCCCAGTCAACTCAAAATGTCATGAAGTAATACTCATAAAAACAAAGGTATGGTATCAGCTTCTAAACACAGGTTGTGCCCCAAGCACTGACAGACTGTACCCCACAGGCCAGGGCCTTCAGTGTGCAATACTTTCTGAAATTATTTCATGGGCAACACATGAGCATCTCCTGGGAAAAGAGAAAAAAATACTGAGGTAGGATGAGTATTTCTGACACCAGTTCAGGGCCATCCAGGGGAAAGATAGTGTACAAAAAGGGGCTGATTTTACTCTACAATAAAAAACGCAGGTTTTTTTTCAGTACACAGCTGAATGAGTGATATTGCCAAAAACAGTATGAAGCTCTGAAGCTTTCACAGATCAGTGTAACAAAAAACACCTGGGTGGGCTGAAGTTTCAAGTGGGAGCTGGGAAGACATGTTCCTGCAGATAACTAGAAATCTGAAAGATAAGCTATATATGGCTGAGTGACCTACATTTATAGTTAAGGTTGTCAATCAGGCTGGGTTAAATACATGTAAAGACTGTAAACTGCTTCCAGAAATGCCTGAGAGTCCACTGTATATTTAATAGGTCATCTGATTTAAGGACTAAAGAAATACCTTTCTCCCCTAAACCTCTGCAGACAATGCAATTCAATAAAACACTAAAGATGCACAAGTCATCTGCAAATATTATGTGTCTAAACTGGTATGATGTTCAACAAATTACATCTGTAAGTGACAGAATAAACATACAGAATAACAGTGAGCTAAAGGAAGACCATGACAATACTCTGAATGTATAGAAGAAAAAGAATAAGGTGTTTTAGGGAGTGTTGCTTGCTGTTCAGTGTAAACATTGGATTGCTGAATACTTGTTACAAAACCTGTAGACTTCATCACACTGAGCACAAAAATTCACAGCCACAGAGGAAGCATTAAAATCAATAACACAGAGAAATATCTCCAAAGTGCAAGAAAGTTTCTTGGATTCTTACAGTTTGCCTAATGACTTCATGTGAAGCAGAGTACAGCACTTTTCCAGGGAAGTGGGCACAGCACCAAGCCTGACTGAGTTCAAGAAGGCACATGATGTGATTCTTGGGGCTGTCCTGTGTAAGGCCAGGAGTTGGACTTAATGATCCTTGTGGGTTCCTTCCAACTCAGAATATTCTATGATTCTGCAGAATTTCTTTCTACCCACTCACTGAAGAAGAAACTTTTGCATGACTAGGTTCAACATTCATGGACACAAATACTGTTTTTAGAAGTGTTTCATGCATGTAAATATGTTGACATGGCAACTTTATAAAATATGTGTGTGTTTGTGTGTCTGCGTGTGTGTGTGTGTCTGTGTGTCTGTGCACGGGAACACAAGCTGGAAGAGATCCTCTTTCATTTCAGCGTGGTGAAAATATGAGCCTGACTGGATACAGATTAAATTCTAAGTAACAAAAAAGCTTCTGGGAAGATAGTTAAATGTCTCTTACTGTGTCATCTTGACCAAACTACAAAGCTCTGAAAGCATAAATAACTTGTTTTAATTGAAGATATTCACAATGCTTCTCCAAGCAAAAGGTGCCAGAGAAAGTTCATTAAATAACACAAGAACCTGTATGTATTCAGAGTTAATAATCTACCTTATCAAAGAAGAAAATATGTCAGACCTAATATGTGACAGAGAAACAGTTTTGCAATAATAGTAAGTCTTTAAGAAAATATATGCACATTATAAAATCAGATGCATTGTTATGATCAGCTAATCTGACTTCTTGTATACCAAATACCATCAAACCTGATCCAGTCATCAAGTCCACAACCTCCCAGCACTCAGTGTACCTTTCTGAGAGACTTCAGGCTAGATTTGAAAACATCAGGAACAAAATCCCAGATAATTAGTATTATTTGTACTGGTTCTGCTGTTTCTGATTAGCTATGGAATCCTACTATGCTTTTTTTAAATGGATCTATGAAAATTTTGCTTCTGAGTTCTCTTCTTTGCATAAGTACTTCTTGACCCTGAGAAAGATAAAATCGAATTCATCTAAGCTCTTCTTGAGAACAGGCTTTCTGAGACTGATACTGTTCTTACAGCTTTTTCCTAATTCTGTCCAAGATCTCAGCCTCCCTTTGAAGTGTTTCAGGGTTTTGTGGGTTTCGTTAATGCCAGAAAGGTAGGAATGACACCTTCTTATGTCTCTACGAGATGTTTCCCTGCTTTGTAATCAAAAGGCCATGAGCATTTTTAACAGCTGTAGCATCCTAAGAGTTCATTATGAGAAGAGAAAGCAGCATTTTTACAGAAGGTTGTTTGGGAAGACACAAGGTCAAGAGTAGGAGGAACTGGCATGTGTTGCTTTTTCTGATACAGTGTGCTAATCTCCTCCTTTTCGCCATTTCTCAGCCTTCCTTTTCAAACCCTATAATCTCTGAAACATTTGGAAAAGTCTCCTAAGTGCATGCAATTTGGAAAATGGCAGAAGCTTTTCTAATGTAAGGCCATAACTCAGTGTCATGATCAAGAGGGGTTTGTGTTCCTCCCCAATGCTCATATACTTTCTGCCTCTGGATTACTTGGAGCATTCCCTTTTCCACACCTTCACACAACTGCATCACATTCAACACTTCCAGTAGTAATTTTCTTTCCCTACTACTGGTGCATAATTTCATCCAAAGAAATAGTCTGTTTTTCTGAAATATCTCTCACATCAAGACACTTTTTAATGATACCAGCAACTTCCTGAGATATACATTTTCTCCTTTTTACTTTTCTGCAATTGCTAGTATCTCTTTTAACATGTTGTTTCTTTTCCTCAGTGTTACCCTCTCTTTACTTTAGCTGTTCTTTGCTTTTTCTTTAAACACTTATGTTTTCAAATTAACTTTGATCTCTGTGTGTGGGTTGGCCTGGATAATACTGCTTTTTATCTCTGTTGTGTGTCTGCACCTTTTTCTCCATTAATCTTCCAAACCTATAAATTATTGCAGAACATATTTCTATTTTTCCCTCACTGCTTCCACCATAGAGAATTCACACTGACTTTTGACTTACTACTTTAAGTTGTCCAAGACTTTTATCATTCTCAGCTTCGTGAGAAAGGCTGTTCATATTTTAGGGCTATATTATGAACTCAGAGAAACACCTGTAACTCCAAGTATCTTCAGTGGAAATCTGTAGGCATCTTTCAGAGAAGAGCTTGACCTTCAGTCCACAAACTAAGTTAAAATATGTTCCAGTGCATGGAATATTTTCTCTCCACTGTCATATCTATATCTATATCTATATCATCCTCATCTCTATCATCTCTATCTATATCTATACCCAATTATGTTGTGTCTCATTTTTGGTGCATGGAGAACCACATCTTATTGCAAGTAAAGGCCTATGAAACAGCAGAAGAACCATCCCATTAAAATATAAAAACAAAGGCAAAATCTCTTTTGGACTGTTTAAGAATACAAATAAAATGTAAATAAAATACAGAATAATGTTTCTATCACTTGGAATTTTAAAGATGTGGATGAATTTTGGACTAGTGAGAACATTAAAAACTTGAACTCTTCAGCCTGGACTCCACTGTGGAACAGAAAAACTGCTCATACCCTTGATCATTTCTGATACATGAAAACATCCTTCTCATCCACAAAGCCCTACAGTGATTTAAGTGGGGAGAAATATCTTTTGGGTATTCACAGAGCACTCTGTGTGACAGTATCAGAGGGCAGCCCCCCCTGCAGTGCCAGCATGTATTGAGCATTGACCCGTGCATAATTTCAAACATCTACCTGATAAATGTTTATATATGTCTGATTTGCTTGTCCTCAGGTGCATGTTACATTTTTCAAAAATCAGGATGTCAAATGACATTTCTTAAAGGAATTGAAAATAGTTCTTTTTCTGAGGTGCAGTGCATGTGTTCAGATAGAGAACACTTGGAAAAGTCGGTCATTGGCCCTCAGAGGCAGTGGTAAAAATCTTCATCAGGACCAGAAGGTGCAGAGCAGAGTTTGCTACAACACAGAAAGTTTCTGAGTCAGCTGAATGTTAAGTGTAAATGCAAAAACTTGCAGCAGGCAAAGGAGATTGTTTATGAGACATTTTTATTGCTAGTCATTTTGAGATTGTGCTACTTAAAAAGATACTTAATCTTGTATTTGTGATAAAACCAGGCTTTGGTGGCTTAAAGACTTTTATTTGGGAACTCACTAGAAGGAAACATCTAAGCGGATACTCTTCAAAGTTCCGGCCAGTTCAATGCCCCTGCTGGAAATTCACTCTCTTCATCACTCTGCAGGTTTTATTAGTGTGTGACAACATGTGCAGGAGGAGCTCCATGCCTTTCCAGCAAGCTGAAAAAGCCAAGTTAGAGAGAACTTAGGGTCTTGATTCCATGTGCGTCAAGGCATGATTAACATAGCATGCAGGTTTGCAGCTCCCTCACTGCACAAGCACCGGCGCAGGCACACAGCCCGTGTTCATTTCACTTTGTCTCATTGACCTGAGGGCTCAGTCTCTCCTGATCTCTGTAGGTGTTCCTGCTTTGGGATGGGTGGCCTCCAACGCTTGGGATTCAACTCTATTAACTTCTCCATGTGATGACTTCTTCAGGGAAAAAACAGATTCACCAAAAACATTCAGTTTGGGACCTGCATGGCTCAAGAGCTCTCCAGACAGCAGCAGGACTATTTTTCACAATTATCCAGTTTTAGACATGTCCATAATATTAGATTGCGTTTTCCTTGGAGAGCAAAACATTGTTTTATATTATTTGTGGCCACAAAAAAAAAAAGGAAAGGCACTACAATGTGAGAAGGAATTCACACACAAACATACTTTGAAAATAAAAGTGCTAAATTACACTTTATTGCATAAGAAGCTAACTATGTACAGTGCAGTTTTTATAACAATGATATATTGAATTAATACAAATTTTCACAGGCTTGAATGAATTCTCTGCTGAATCAGGAAGGTGCTTTTTACTATTTTCTAAAAGTAACTGAACTGCTGGTCTCTTCATCAAGAAGGCAATTAATATTCCCCTGATTGTTTCACACCATTAAGGAATACACCATACATAAACAAATTCTTTTCATTGTGGTAAGGATAATATTACCCCATGTTCTCTATATGCTGAGACAGCTTGAATACAGATGGCTTGAGACAATAAACACATTTAGAGAAAAACCTCTAAGCTAGTTTGTTCTAGCAATCATCACTTAATCTCCAAATCCGTTTACTTTTGGGGGGTGATACAAATATTGTTTATCAAATGCCATGGTTCAAGATTATTTCTCTTCACAGTGGCCTTCAGAGCTCAGGATATCCCTTTCTCTCAATGACAGAGTGAACATGCTTAGAACAGGCTCAATCTTCAGGATGTCAGATAAAAGTTAGTTAGATTCAATTATGATTTGGGATTAAGGAGAGACTGAAATGAATGCTAACCATGAACAAATCCTTTAAATTGTCAGATTATGATTGCTTTGTTGACATCTTTAATAAATCAGATAGGATATTTACATTTTTCTATTCAGAATGGAAACTACTGAATATTTAAAAGATCTGTGTTTGCATTTTCCTAGAATTCTGTTAGATAAATAAAGCATAATCACCCTTTCCCTGTGACAAACCTGGCCACATGAAGAGATATTGTACAGGGAAAATAATATTGTCTTGGTTATACTTCTTTCTATAGTAACATTTCATAAAAGTAAAATTGATAGCATTTAAATTTAAGAACAAAAGGTAGATTAATCATAGTTTGAATAGGATATGAGCTCCTTTGAAATTTTTACCACAGTTGCTCAGCACTTGTAAATCAGCCCTTGAATTTTGAAATGTTTATTACTCCCTCCAGCGTAGCCACAGGCTCAAAAGGGTTGTTTTTAATAACAACAGTAGTAATTCCAACACAGTCCCCTTGTTTTTCTCAATGCCTTGTTTACTTTTGAACTCAAAAGAGAAACTCAATTCATTTAAAATAACATTTTTTTTTTCCTACTTGGGATAACATTTATATTAATATAGAAAGAAACAATCCTCAAAAAATTCCGTTTTGATATTTAGTCCATCAGAAAACTATTTTGATCACTTGTTTTCTTGATTTTTATTCATGCAGACTTTGAAATCAGTTTAAGGGAACAAATATCTACCCATGGTCAGTTGATAGGAATCAGCTTATATTCACATTGTACAGACTATGTACTATTCTGCTGGCATGGACCATCTATGTCCACTATGTGCATCAGGTGGCACACAGAGTCACACAGAATTTTTTAGCCCAGAACCTTTAAAATCTCATCAAAAGAAGCCCCTCTGGCATGGACCATATCTTCTTATGTGTTTAACATCGCTCATGTGAGACGACCACCCTCTCACGCAGGTCTATGGACAATTTTTTATCGTATATGACCGGAGCATATCGCCTGCTGCCCTTTTCCAGTATTTGATGTTCAGAAAGCCTTGGCATGATGTGGTTCATCCTTCAGAAAAGGGTTCAAATAAGTTGGAAAGGCTTTGTCAGCATACAACCAAACTCTGGGGTGCTGACTCTGACAGTGGCCACAACTAGGTATGACAGAGAACGTGTTCCCAACAATGGGAAGATCATAAGACAAAGGTGATTATATCTAATAACTTTTGACGGGTTTTTTTGCTAACGTGTCCAGTTGCTGTTTAAAGACATTAACTCTCACAAGACGAGGCATTCACAGACTAGCTATGTCCCTTGTGCATGGGTGGTGAGGTGTAGTGGAATTGAGATAAAGTGGCTCCAGAGCTTGTCTCAACTTCTTAGTGCTGTGATCTTGCAGTGGTTATCTCCTTGTGAGGGTTTGGAAGCAAACCAGTGAGAGACTTCAAGTCAGAAATACAATTTAATAGGATAAAGTAAAATAAATGCAATAGTACAAAAAAAAA